>JACAXG010000207.1:292986-562444 GCA_018881555.1 Amblyornis subalaris
CTTCCCTTCCCTTCCCTTCCCTTCCCTTCCCAACCCACCCTGGCGCTGCTCCACCCCAGCTCATGAGGACAAATCATCAAAGCTCAGAAGCACAGAAGCACAGAAGAAGAATTCACAGTATTTTTATAGGTAATAAAGGTCATAATTAGTGATTAACCTGGGCTCATCCCTAWCCCTTAACAACTGGTATCCCTCCTCGGTGTGTCACTGATTATGTGTTGCACAATGATGCTCTTCCTTAACAACAAGGTGTCATTTGTACAGAAGAACCCGTCCAGTTCTGGGAGCCTCCACCACCTGAACAAAGCCATAGGTACTGCAGGAAAAGCATGACTTCCCGSAAGTGGAGAGACTCTCACTTCGTGTTTTGATGCCAGGCCAACGTTAGGTGACAGCAGTTTCTTGTGTCCACATCCCAGCATCCAGAAATGCAACAGCCAGGACTGTGAGCACAGGAGATGTTAAGAAAAGACAGAAAAGGGGAMAGAGGGAAGCCATTTCGAGAGCAGGGAAATGAGCTGTTCCATGGGTTCACGTCTCCTGGGCTGTTTTCCTGGTGGCTTTACAAGGTGAACTCTGACCAGGACTCTCCCTTGTGTGCTCTCCAGCATCTCCAGAGCAAACAGACAAGCCTCTTCCTAAGCAGAAGGATTTGTCTCATCTAATCAGTCACATGTTCTCACAAAACAGAGATTTTGGAGAGCTGAAACCTGCTGTGAGCCAGGGTTAAAGCAATGCAGCAAGCTCAGGAGTCATTCAGGAGAACAGGGACACACAWTTGGTGTCACTTCAGCAGGAGATTCAAGACCAAGGACAGCGTAAGAAACCCATGCGCTGGTGCGGGCACAGGGTTGAGGGTACCCTGCATGGGATGTGTTTAATTAAGGCCTAAATGAGAGACAACCCAAGCTGTACTGGACAGCCAGGGTTTCACATCACCTCTCATGCACTTATAGAAACACAAATATAGAGGGAAAGGCCTCCTTTGCAACCCGAACGGCATCTGGGCAGTCCCCACGAGGAGCCCAGCAGCTTCAGCAACGCTCGAATGCAGGGACAGGGAAAATCCCCACTGCTCACCGGATTGCTTGGACTGCTTTACATCCCAGGAAATGAACTCACTTTTCTGACTCAGTTTCCCCCCTGTAGGCCTGAACACCAATGCCTGCCCCGTGGCCTCGTGGCTGCTGTCCTATAGTGAACAAACACTCACTCGGTGCTTTGAAGATGCCCAGCTCTGTGCAAGAGCTGGGCTGTGCTGCCCACACACAGAGCCTTCAGAGGCTTCACAGAATCATGGAATATCCTCAGCTTGAAAGGACCCACCAGGATCATGAAGTCCAACCTCTGGCCCTGCACAGACACCCCAACAATCCCACCCTGTGCCTCCCTGAGAGCGTTGTCCAAAGGTTCCTGGAGCTCTGGCAGCCTTGGGGCCGTGACCGTTCCCTGGGGAGCCTCTTCAGTGCCTGACCACCTTCTGGGGAAAGAACCTTTTCCTGATATCCAGCCTAAACCTCCTTGGACACAGTTTGCCTCTCCTGCCTGCAGTCTCCTGTGGGTGTTTACAAATAATTGTTTTCCTGGTAACATTAACCTTTTCTGGGTATCCAACTCCACGCATTTCCACAGTTACTTTTTTAAACTAAAATTTACATTTAGGTTTCTGTGATTCCATGACTCCAAACAGTCACAGCACTATCCATCCTGCAGCTTCCCCTGGCCATGTGCTGTACAAAGCAGGTGCACAGGGTGCAATTCAGCCCCCAGATCAGGAGAGCTGCATCAGCCCTGGCCAACCCTGGGGGTCAGCACCAGCACCCCACAGCAGCCCCCAGGCAGGCCTTCTCAAGACCCATATCCAAACTCCAGTGACGAAAGGGGCACAAACAGGGAGGAAATCAGGGAGGACTTCAAGTGGTCTTCTCCTTAATCTTCCAGTACATCTCTCRTTGGATGTGAACAGCCTGGTCCCACCATCCCTTCCAGCACCCAGAGTGAGGGCTGTGCTGTCCCAGGGGCACAGGTGGGATGCACAGCACAGGTGGGATGAACTACCATGTTCATTATTTGGGAACTCTTTGGAGCACGGGGATGGTGCTCACTCTTTCTGAAGTTTGCAATTGTGCTGGAAGTTAATTGCTTGTTACAGACTAGATGCCCTTTCCCTTTGGAAAGAGGAAAAGAGTGATACTGCTTGTTACAGCCAGGTTGAGAAATGCCAATGGGATTGAATTCCAGTGGAGAACTGTTCTCCCTGCCTTTTCATCCCAGTGCTTCGGCCAGTTGTACAAGCTGCTGTCTTGGATAAACTCAGCTCTTTCATTGAGTGAACTGCATTTTGCAATTTATTTTGTTTTTCAAACTTGTGGTATGCAGCAAAGTATTATCCTTTGGAGAAAACAGGAATTACTCGACCTCTATAAAACTGTTTGTAAAAGGGAGTGAACTCAGGATTTCACTGAAAAACAAACATTACTAAGCCCACTATAGGATATGTTTTTAATTGCAAATAGCTGAGGGACTTCAGAGATGTTATTGGCCAGTGCAGGTACTTGGCACCTCTGTGTGGAAGAGAATAACCTGCACCATCGCTGCTGTGAAGCCCCATCTCTGCCGTGCAGAAAGGTGTATGCACCACCTCCGTGTTTATCACAGCCCACATCTGCCAAGGGCTCGACTTAAATCCCAAACCACAATGAAAACTCCCCACCCAGGGAAACGATCGGCTGCTTGGGATATGGGCTTACTGCTCCTGTGGAAGTGGCATCCTGCACCAAGCTCACTCGAGAACAAAACTCACAGCCAGAGGTTTAAAAGCTTGGCCTGGACACCTTCCAAAAGGAGCACCCCAAATTGCAAGGGAAGCTGAAGCAAAAGCAAACGCAGAAACAGAGTGCAGACATTGGGAACTGAAACCGCGTTCAGAGAACTACAGATCTTATGGCATCAACATCAGCCAGATTCTTCAAGACTGAGTCATAAAACAAGCTTWAAAACACCAGAAACAAATCTTATTTAGCAGCTGGGGTTATTATCACAGGATCTAGTTCCCTCAGGTGTAATAGTTTTGTTCCTATTACACTGACCATTACGAATGATCGACCCTCCTCCCCTGCTATTTTTGTGAGTGGGTCAGTTGGGGTGGAAAAGGCACCCTGGTTTTCGGAGGCATTAGACCCCAGTGAGTTCTGTCATCTCAACACTTTGCAAAGCAAAGAGTAACTCACTTTTTATATCTTGCCATCCAGAGGGACCTGGACAAGCTCAAGAAATGACCCATGGGAATCTCATGATGTTTAACAAGACCAAGTGCTGGTGCTGCACCTGATATCAGTCCAGGCTGGGGGATGAACCGATGGAGCAGCCCCTGGGAGGAGGATTTGGGGGTGTTGGTTGTCAACATGCTCGACATGCCCCGGCTGTGTGTGCTGGACCCCAGAACCCTCTCATGCCCTGGCCTCATCCCCCAGCATGTGCAGCAGGGGCGGGGGGGACTCTGCCCCTCGGCCCCACTCAGGTGAGACCCCACCTGCAGAGCTGCCCCACCCCTGGGGCTCAGCACAGGAAGGACCTGGAGCTGCTGGAGTGAGTCCAGAGGACRCACCAAGATGATCAGAGGGATGGAGCAGCTCTGCTGGGAGGAAAGGCTGGGAGAGCTGGGATTGTTCAGCATAGAGAAGGCTTTGGGGTGATTGTGTTCTTGAAGGGGCTGACAAGAAAGATGAAGAGAGACTATTTACAAGGGTCTGGAGTGACAAGACAAGGGGGAATGACTTCAAACTGGAAGAAAGTAGGTTTAGATTAKATATTAGGCAGAAAATCTTTACTATAAAGGTGGTGAGGCCCTGGCACAGGTTGCCCAGAGAAGCTGTGGCTGTCCATTCCTGGAAGTGTCCAAGGCCAGGCTGGACAGGGCTTGGGGTAACCTGAGATAGTGGAAGGTGTCCCTGCCCATGGCAGGGGGTGGGACTGGATGATCTTTAAGGTCCCTTCCAACCCAAACCATTCTGTGACACTATGATTCTATGATTCTAAATGGCTGTGTTCTTGTTATTCAAAGGCATAAAACCCTGAACTGCTCCAGTGACTTCAGTGCAGAAAACCTACCTTCAGCTTCTACCAAAACTCAAAATACTGCAGCAAAGATTCTCCTTAAGCTGATGGTAAGAAGGTGAGTCCCTAAAATACATTGCATGCTACATGACTGCTTCAGCTTGGGGAGAAAAACTAATTTTTCACCCCAAACGAAGCAGTAAAAATGACATCAGGGAAAGTAAAAAAGAGAAAAGTGGTTTTCATCTTGGCACGAACAACTGAAAAACACTGCAGAAAGGAGGGTGATTTTTAAAAGCCCTTCTGAAGTCCCTTGGAAGCCCTGACAATCATTAGTCATGCTCACAGTCAGAGCCTCGGACCTGTATGTTAATTACTGTGTATTCTCATTAGTGAATGAACCACAGCAAGCATTTGATGCTCACTAGCTCAGCAGTCCCAGTTACATGGAAGGACAGTGAGCTCCTCCATCCGGCCATGGGATCGCGGCTCCCGCCCTCAGTCTCACTCCCGACCCCGTCAGGCCCTGCAGAGCCAAGTTCCTCACCACGCAGCACACGTTTGGCTGCATTTTTCTTTCCTCCAGCTATGTATTCAACTATGTATTTAAGATATGAGCCACATTCTGGGTGCTGGTCTAGTCTTTTGGGACTGCTCTTAAGGGTACAAAGGACAGAGAAACTGCCCTCATTGGTCAGCTGGGAATTTCTCCAGCACAGGGAATGCCTGGGTGCCACAGAACCAGCTGGCATTACCTGATTTCATACCAAGTAACTAAAGTGCTCAATAACGTGTCAAACACAAGACTGATTTAATTTTCCTTTCTTAAAAGCAGTTAGAGCAATGCAGAGACCACAATCTTCACATATTTAACACAGAGAAAGAGGGCTGCAGTCCTGGTGAGGTGTGACCAAAACATCTCTATCTCTGCTAACACCATGTTTAGGGAATGTATTTACTTAAAAGTAGTTTCCCAACTTCTGCCGCTCTGTGGAGTCCTGTATGTTTTCCTGACATCATTCATAGAGCAAATTTAAGCCTATGATGTCAGGCTGGGTTTTTTTTAGATCAAAAGTCTGTTAAAAGCAAACATTAATTTCCAGGTGTCCCTGGAACATGCAGAATTAGAAGACTTTTTTGTGATCCCTGGAGAAACTCAAGGAGACATGAAGCAGTGCAGGTTTTGGCCAACAAATCTTATAAAAATGCAGGAGAAACACAAAGCTGTTTGAATTCCAGARAGCCCCCAGTGGTTACACCACACCAACACATCTATTACGGCTCCASAGAGCAGTTGGAGCCTCAACCCAACCACGTCAGCATGCCCTCAGGTACCCAGCCTGGGTATCAGCCTGGGGCTAACATGATCCTGGTGTGGAACATGATTTACCTGCCCAAAGAACACTTAGTGATTCTCAATAATCTGTCCCATTTACTTGACAACAGCTTGAYAGTTATCAACAACTTCACAGTATTACAACTTGATATGGAAAAGCCATTTCCTCACCTAACAATCTATCCAGATTTAAATATTAGCTTCATTCCAAAGTGTTTTCCTGGTGTAGTCAAGACAGTTTTGTTATTGTAGCAGCTGCCTGAGATGTGATTATAAGCCAACACACCGTCCACACCTTCCTCTGGCCTCACATTCTTTCCTTTTCATGCCAAGTTCCTCCTCACTGCAAGAGTCAACATCACTGCTGTCACCCAGACACAGAGAGAGCCTCCRGAAAGAGCTGAGAGAGCATTTTACAAACATCAGCTTGTGTAAGGATTCCATTTTTCTGGTTCTGCATTTGAACTCCCACCAKACTTAGGAACCACAAATCTTTACACAAGGTGTTCAGTGTCAAGAAACTCMCAGAAAATACAGATTCTAGATTTATGTTTGAGACCATCCCTAGAAAAGGCATTTTTAGCTTGCAAACCAGAGATTTAGCATAACCTGAATTAGAGAACCACAGAATCATCGAATAGTTTGGGTTGGACAGGACCTTTAAAGGCCATCTRTCTATAAGACATTTGCCTATATCTAGGAGTCAGATTTGTGCAAACAGGATATACACACACACAGAGACTTCACGACGTGCAGAGTGTCTCCATGCTGCAGTTACCAGGTGACGTCACCTGCAGGTCTTCCTGACCTCTGCAAACACTGGATGCCAAAACACGAGCTTCAGCTAATGCTGTTCTGCAGAGGCTGGCCCCAAACGGCTTCCCAGGGTCTGTTCACATGTGCCATGTACCTTGTTCCCGTTCCAGAACAAACGGTCTGCCCAGGCTCACACAACSCCCTCCACCAGACCCACCGTGCCAGGGCAGTTCTGTACCCAGGGCGAGCGCTGCCCTCAGGGTCAGGCTCCCGGGGAGAGGGAGCAGGCAGGTGGCTGTGGCGGAGCAGGGCTGGGAGCAGGGAGGAAACCGCAGCCTGTGCATCTCCTCAGTAAAGCCGCACCTGGCGCTCCTGCAGCTGCAGCAGCCGCGGCGCCCGGCGGGCACAGGAGCCCGGCCCCACGCTCGGCCCCGCGCTCCTTGCGGGCCASAAGAGCTCCACCGGCCTTGTGCAAGCTCAGAGCCGGGAGCCTGCTCCCTCCAGGAGCAATGGCAAACAGTGAGCAGTGGCCAAATCACCTCCTGAGACCCAGGACTGTTGATTTAACACAAACCTCCCTCCAAACAGACCACACACCCAYAGCTGCTCCTGCCCTGCCCTAGAGTAGTCCCCAAGAAGCTTTCTCCTTGTGTCATCTGAAAGCCACTGCCACCCCGCTCTTAAGAAGGTRTTTCAATGGGTTTAAGGCTTTTTTGATCCCTAAGCCCTCTGATGGCAACATGTGGCTCGAGACACGGATCCTTTGAGCAAACAGCTTGCCTCTTGTTTTCCAAGGGTGCACTGGGGCATGCCAAGTGCCCAAGGACTCTGAAGGGACATCAGGACAGCTGGTAAAGAATTCTGATAACCAAGTAACTTCTCACTTATTCATACAATTATTAAAAGCAACTATTAATAAATCAATGCAAATCCACTTCTCATCTGTTGCAGTTTGGCAAAACCCACCAGGATACATTGAACTTTGAATACAGAACATGTTCAACTTAACTCTTCAAAATCCACSAGTCCCAGAAGTTACTCCAGAAAGTAAGGAGCTTGAAGAACCACTGGGTATCCACTGCAAAGGTTAAGCCCAATTTTTACAGTCCTGACAGTAATGGAGGGTACAGCTCCATCACAAGTGGGTACCAAACCAACACGGGGCCCTGCATGCCCACACATCGGGGCTACTCCAGCTGACAACCAAAAACTGCTCCTAGAGGGCTTGCTTACACCTCGGCCTGGTTGTACCAAAGCCACTCCTGAGGGGCCATGCTCAGAAAAGCCTGTTCTCATGGGGACACAGGTAAGTTTCTAGATTTCCAAAGCCTAAACCCATTTCCTTCCCCATAGCATCCAAGAACACAAAGCACTGGCACAGGTTACCCAGAAAAGCTGTGGCTGCCCCATCCCTGGAAGAGTTCAAGGCCAGGTTAAATGGAGCTTGGAGCAACCTCAAATCTCTTCTAACCCAAACCATTCTGTGATTCTGTGATTCTATTTCATCAGGAAAACAATTTGCTCCAAGAAGGATTTTTCCTACATTGCAGGCAGCAACATAAACAAAGTGGATGCCAATCCAGTGAAACAACAATCTTTATGATCAGCAGCATGAAAATCTTGATGTCCTGTCACACAGGTGTCCATGCTCATTTCAACATGCTACACATCTACACATCACTAATTGCTGCTTTAGTTTTCCATATATTCTCTTAAAAAAGGTGAGAAATTCACCAAGTAAAGAGTGGTGGCCTTTGCTTAGGTGTGTGTGTCCCAATGAATCATTTCACTCTGCAGCCTGTGCTGACTTAGAGGTCTTTTCCAACCTCTTAGATGTCTTTTTCAGCCTTAACAATTCTATGGTTCTGACTCTGAAGCCCCAGCTCCATCTGGATTCTTCAATACCCCAGGCTTTGCCATTAGAAGAGTGTGGCAATGGACCAGGTCCCAGCCTCAGCTCCATCCCCTGCCACTGGAAACCCAAGCAGGTCCTTGGCTCTGCCCTCCGTGAGAAGCAAAGAAGAAGGGAGACCCAATTCTGCTTTCTGAAGACACCATAAGCAGGTCACATGAGRAGCAGAGATGTGATCTGGCTCTCGTTCATGCTTTCAGCAAAATGTGTTAATTTACAAGATGAAACAGCCCCAAAGAGGCAGGACGCTGTGGAGAAGACCAAGTATTAACATAAACAAACTACGAAACACCCTCACTGCCCCTTTCCTGATCCAGGAACGGAGGCAGCAGTTGGTAGGAAGAATGTGAGATTAGTGTTTCCTATGGTGCACTGTCTTCAGTACCACTGCAGCCCAGGAACAGCACATTCCCAGGGACCAAAAATGTGGATAGTTACAATGCCTTACTGAAAGGTAAATTCACACAAAAAACTGTAATCATATGAGCCAATTCCTGCTCTTGCAGTCCATCCTCTTCCATGCATGTGGGAGCAAATAGGAATTTGCTTATATCCTATTAATAGGAAGAAACCTACATACGGAAAAGGAAATAAAAARGGGAAAAACACCTGCATTGAGCCAAGGTGAAAGCACGCCAGGAATACTAAGGCTGTTTTTCAAACACACACAYGCAGATCTACCCCCATGTCTTCTCATACCTGGATGTTCTCTTCTGTATCAAATACCTTTTTCCTGGATTTCAGAGAAAGTTCTACATACAGTTCCTTTTTTCATTGCAATATTCAAACCAACTTTTTCCTCCAGTTTAGCTTCTGATTGAGTTGTATCACTTTATTTTATTCTATTGTATTGTATTGTATTTTAATTATTGTATAGTATTTTATTGTGGTTTATTATTTTATTTTTATTATTTCACTTTAAATTCACTACAAGACACTTTAGTTTCCAGAATAAAACTCTACAAACTTGGGTCCATAGTGGAACTTGTCAAATTTATCCCCTATCCTCTCAGAATTTAAAAACAAAATCTAAAAAAAAAAAAATTCTCTTCTGTATCTCTTCCCCTCTGGAGACACAGATATGCCCCCACATGTATAAGCCTACATAGTCAGACACAAAGAACATTTTCACATAACCGTGGTCTTGACACTAAATAGACTCCATTAATCCATCAGAGAATTATTGTTGATTTTATCTGGGAGATGCTCAGAGGCTGCCGTGTCAGAGAGGAACCTTGGAGTCAAAGATCATACATGTACATGAGAGACATTAAAGCACTTGCTGTGACCYATCCAGGGACAGGACAATTCATTCCCACCCCAGCAGGTACAGAGCTGCACTCACAGGATGGAGAATCACAGAATCTCCCGAGCTGGAAGCGACCCACAAGGATCACTGTGTCCAGCTCCTGGCCCTGCACAGACACCCCAACAATCCCACCCTGTGCATCCGTGGGAGYGTTGTCCAAATGCTCCTGGAGCTCTGGCAGTCTYGGGGCTGGGACCATTCCCTGGGGAGCCTGTTCARTGCCCACCACCCACTGGGGGAAGAACCTTTTCCTGATACCCAGCCTGACCCTCCCCTGGCACAGCTCCAGCCATTCCCTCGGGTCACCAGAGACTTGGAGCCTCCTGTAAGGGGATATTTGTGAGGGTTGCAGGGGCCTGTGCAAGTCTGCACTACCCTTAGGGCTCCTAGGCTTGTACATAACTCTCGCTGCCATCACTTGAATTCCATCAGCGAAACACTGATCAGGATGACCAAGGTTCTCAAGGAGCCAGTGGAACCATCCACCTCCTGTCTGTGCTGAAATCAATGCCTATAAAGACAATCTGACAGTGTTCCTTAAAACCAAGCAGTTCTGATATCAGCATGTGACGAAATGACAGAAGCAGACATGTGCATCAAGGTGAGATGTGCACAGAAGCAGAGATGTGCACTTTCCCAGATCCACCGAGACAACCGTGATACCTCCCTTCCATCCTTATTTCTGGGCCTTGATGAACTACTGTGGTTACTTCTGGGGCTGATGAGAGGAGGTCTGGTCTTGAACCAGAAACCGAGACCGAAACAAAGCCAAGGTCCACCTGCAAGTCTGGACCCTTGGACTGGGAGCTCGTCCAAGGACGCYGCGCTCCAGCTGGAGCAACGCCCACGGCAGGTCCCTGCAGCCGCCCGCCCGGCGGGTCCTTTCCAAACCACGTCTGCTGCAGGCCCTGAGCCAGCTACACAAACGTACGGCTGGTGACTCTGGGCTTTGCCTTGCTATATATAATAAGGTTTCATTTCCTTCATAGAGCTTTTGATTTGTTTCCTTTGGGAGACTCACGGGTTTTAATGGCATTAATTCCTATTTGCCAACCTTGTCTGTATAGATGAGGATCTTCATTAAATGAATGTTAAGCGATGAGCACTATAATTAGGACAGATTTAAAATGCAGTGTGCCTAAATCAGAGACTGTCCAAGATGTTCTCTTTTTTATTAAGATATAATTTGAAGGAGAATTACTGCTTAGTTTAGAAYGAATTATATTTTCCAACAACCTCTTCTCACTGAGGGAATGTACAGAGCAAGGACATACACCMTGCTTCAGAAGTGAAGCCCAGATCTCCTGATCCCTACTGCTGGCGGACAACACTCCCATGAAACATGGGTGGGTGAAAAGTGCCAGATGAGACTCTTCTCCTCCTCATTATTTTATGGCAACTYGAAATTCTATTCAATCTCGCTGTCATGTAATTTAAAATAATTAAAGACTTAAAGACTGACCCCAACGATCAGTCACACAATTCCAGCTGAATGCAATGCCTGTCATCTCGATGACATCAGAGGCAACACCTTGAAGAGGTGAACACCTTCDCCACTGACAACATGTGAGAATGTCTCATGCCATTTTTTGCACAGCAACATATTCCCATCTATATCCAAACCTCATCACCATCCCATGACACCCAAGTAATCAGAGCCAGATCCTGCTCTCAGGCTCACCACGCTGCCCTACTGGTTTGGGTTGGAAGGGACCTTAAAGCCCATCTCTTTCCATCCCCTGCCATGGGCAGGGACACCTTCCACTATCCCAGGTTGCTCCAAGTCCTGTCCAACTTGGCCCGGAACACTTCCAGGAATGGGGCAGCCACAGCTTCTCTGGGCAACCTGTGCCAGGGCCTCAYCACTCTCACAGGGAAGAATTCCTTCCCAATACCCCATCTAACCCTGCCCTGTGGCAGTGGGAAGTCATTTCCCCTTGTCCTGTCACTCCATCCAGAGCCCCTCTTCAGCTCTCTTGGAGTCCCTTTAGGCACTGGAAGGGGCTCTAAGGTTTCCCCACAGCCTTCTCTTCTCCRGGTTGAACAGCCCCAGCCCTTCCAGTCTGGCTCCAGAGCAGAGGGGCTCCAGCCCTTGGAGCATGTCCATGGCCTCTGGACCCGCTCTAACAGAAATCAAAGGACTCAGATGCAGATGGGTTAGAATTTAGATCTTACTGTTTCATAATTTCATTCCCAAATCCGTGCCTTACTTACAAAGTTTATTATTGAGTTTTTTTGCTTGACTGTTGCCCTCTTGCCCCATGCYCTGGCAGTGCCAGCCCAGGTCAAAYCCCYCATGCTCTGCCACATGCAGGACCTGAGCTGGGCACAGGCCACCTGTGGCCATGACCCGCTCCTGTGCCAAGGCGCTGCTGCTGAAAACYGGGCTCAGCCTGTTCAGCAAAGGAGCTGCTCAGCCCTGTGTGATTACAGCTGCCCTGATGTTTGTTCTCCTCCTTCTCAACACTGGGTTTCCCAAAAGCAGATGGGAAATGAGCCAAGAGGGAGGGAACCAGAGAAAGAGAGTGGTAAAAAGCAGGAACAAAACAAAACTCAAGGAAAAAATTGCCAAGCCCAAATTAAACCCAAAAGGTCAAGGAGTCCACGAAACAAATACAACAAAAATAACCCTCCTCTCAAAATCATTCTCTTAGCTTTAGGTTTATCCCTTGTGTAACTCCACRGAAAGAAGTGGCACAGGTCCACAAAAGAATCTGGCCATACACAAAATTTTTTTCCAGGCTGGGTGGCCATACTGCAACTGCAGGGAGCCAAGGAGGGCTCATCCCAACCTAGGAGCAGGGGAAGGTGACAAAGCAGACAACACCATTATGCAGGCCTTCCACTGCACCCCAGAGCAYCCCAGCCCTGCCCCAAAGGATGCTGCAAGGGCCACAGAGCTCCCACCCTAAGGGGTGAGCCAACAGTCTGCAGGTGTGAAAAGTGAACTGGTCTGCACATGTTTTGTCTCTGTTGCTTTCTTCTCTCTCCCGCTCCCTTCGCCAGTCACTGTCTGYTCTCCATGTTCGGTTTCTGTTTCATCTCCAACTGACGTGCAGGTGCCAGCCAAGAACCGCAGAGCCGGCAGCAGCCACCACACCCGTCCCACACAGCGTGACAGCCCCTACACACCCACGCTCTGCTGCTACACAGCCTGAGACAGATACACCTGAAGTGGCACTTTTTGCACTCTACAGAAGAATTCGGAGCAAACCAAGCAAGCGGGCAGCACACGTCCCGGCTCCCCGTGCACAGCCATAGCCACGCGCAGTGCAGGAGCACTTCCCCACAGCTCCTGCTGGCACTTCCCCACAGCTCTGTGACCGACACAGCCTCCTCTCCACCCACTGACCCACACAGGACTCTTGGCCCAGTAGAATCACAGAATCATTTACATTGGAAAAGRTTTCAAAGACCGTGGAGTCCAATCGTTCCCCAGCACTGCCAAGGCCACCACTAACCCATGWCCCCAACTGCCACATSCACATGGCTTTTAAATCCCTCCAGGGATGGGGCATCCATCACTGCCCTGGGCAGCCTGTGCCAGGGATGGACAACCATTTCAGTGAAGAATTTTTCCCTAATATCCAACCTAAACCTCTCCTGGCACAACTTGAGGACATTTCCTCTTGTCCTGTCCCTTGTTCCCTGAGASCAGAGCCCRACCCCCACCTGGCTGCACCTCCCTGTCAGGGAGTTGTGGAGAGTGAGAAGGTCCCCCCTAAGCCTCCTTTTCTCCTGCCTGAGCCCCCCCAGCTCCCTCAAACGCTTCCCCAGCTCTCTTCATACTTGTGCCCCGGTCCCTTCTCATAGTCAGGGGACAGATGCAATAACCTCAGTAACAGCAACATGACAGGAATCWGCAAGGAAAAAACCACCTCACAAGATAACCTGTAAGTAAGCAAAAAAAGGAAAAGAACGCTATTGAAGAGAAAAATGGTCTCACTCAAGAAAATATTTTTTTGAGAGTAAACATGCTTGAAGCAGAGCATTTTGCCCTGGAATATGAAGAGTATTTCTGTTGTGAATAGGGATGGGGAGCCAGGGCCTCAGTGAGGGCAGGTCATTTAATTTAAGGGCAGCCATTTCCAATGACAGCCACAGAATGGAATCATGGCATGGTTTGGGTTTGAAGGAACCTTAAAGATTRTCTTCTTCCAGCCCCAAATGCTTTCTGGTCCATTATTAGGAATGCAGCAGCTCCACCCCCTGATGGACTACGTAGGTTTGGGGGTTGTTGCCAGTTTACCCCACGGACTAGCCTGACACTCACAGGCTCGATGTCCTYAGACCTGACATCCTCACAGGATACTCCTAACGAGAGCCTCTGTCAGCAGAATAACTTCTCACACTAAGCTTCCCAGTGGCTGAGATCTAAAAAACAAGTGGGATGGACACTGAGGTTTTCCCACTGAGGTCACAGAGAGCTTTACAGAGTAAAGGGCACTTGCCAGCAGAGTCCTGGTCCTGGGGCTCTGCCTGGATGTAAATGCTGTGTCGGGGTAGTGGCCATACACCAGAAAGTGGACTCAGGCATAAAACTGCCCTTCCCTTCCTCCTTCTGGCTCCCRGCTCATCTCATGCTGCATAGGCAACTCTCCAGATCCCTACAAACCCCCTCTTCTATCTCCACACACACTGCAAAACTTCTCTAAGGAATTAGTGCTGGGTTGATCAAATAAATCCTTACTTATCTGCTGCACATAACCGAGGGATGGAGCAATGCAGTGCATTCTCTCACACGCACTGAGAGGCAAGTGCAACACTAAACAGAAGATCACAGGAATGGACTGATTTTCACGAACRTTTTGGAAACCACAGACTATATTCTGCCCAGTGCAGAAGGAAGTAGGGAAGAGAATTGTCTCGGGGAAAATAATTCTTGGATTATTGTATGATCAACAAAATTCCATGATATTARTGTCTCAGCACTTCTTCCTCACGCAACGTGTCACCTCAGCTGTTGACCACTGTCCCATGAAGAGCTCCAGGAAGCAGCCCATGGGAAAGCCACTGTCAGAACAGCCTTGTACAAACCCAGCACAAACCATCCTCCACAGAGAAGCGCTGCCATCCAGCCTTCATGTGTTTTCACTCATAGGGCACCTTCTGCCCAAGCACAGGTCAAACTACTTTACAAAAGTGTCTACTATTAGCAGGTGCTTTTTGTTCCTCAGCAAAAACAAACTGGTGACATTGTTATAAAGGAAATGTCACTCATCTTGGGAAAAAAGAAATCAATCAAACAGAAATAAACAAAGTTTCTAGATCATAGCAACCTGCAGCTACTGCACAACCCTAGTCTTTGCCAGCATCACACTGTTATGTGGCCTACCTAGAACCAGTGCATGCCAGCAACAAATCTGTTATCCAAAGCTGGAAGTCAGAACACCCAAAATCAGCCAAGGCTCACTGCTCAATTCCTTGAGACTCCACACACCAAGGTCACAGTCTCAAGGCTGGATATAATACATCACACATCCATGATGGATGAGAAGGGTGGACACTACCAGCTCTATAGTCAGGATGTATCCAGACCCTACAGGACAACACAGTCAACTCCCATGGAAGACTGGTCTGAGTGAGCCCTGGCAGCCACCAGCCCAGGGCAGCAGCAGGCGGCACTGGGAATGAGACTTGATTTCACATCAGCCTTTCTTTGCTGTCCCAGGGATTCGAAGATGAAAAGCATCTCTACCAGGAATGGCACTCCACAAATGGCCAAGCAGGTAGGCCACCTTCCTGGGAGTGCCCCACAGCAGAAGGGACCCCAAAAGCTGGGCAAAACCCAAGACCCAAGGAGCAGGAACCTGGATCAGCTGTGCTGGCTCATTTCCCCCATAACGCAGCACTGCAACACACACCTATGTCAGCGCTGCTTGGGAAAACGTATCCCTCATGTGTTGCCCTCTGCAATTCTAGGAATTATCTTTAAAAATAAGCACACACATATCAGGAAATCAGCCATTATGTAAAACCCTTACAAACTGACTGCAGCCTCACCTGACCCTGTCATTCCATTTCTCCTTCCAACAGGAATATTACTGCAAATACTACTGCTATGATACCAGCCATGCAAAACTCACAGCTTGCCAAACTGCCCGTAACACTGGCCTGTTRCAAACTCACACCTGCAACCAACAGATCCCTTGGGAATTTTTAATTTGGTGACTTGTCCTCCAAAAGCCACAACACTCAGAACAACACTGCTCCCTTGCACSATAACCACACAGGTCACTCGCTCAGCTGGATGAGGACAGCAGGGCTAGGGGATAYGGCTGGGGACGCCTGTGTCCCTGCTCGTGGGGTTGGCATCCACTCCTGTGTCAGGCTGACATGCTGCCAGGGCAGGCAGGCGTCAGATCTTGGTGGGACATGGCAGTTGGCGTGACTGGAAGGTGAAAGATCTCCATTAGTACTCCGGAATGCGTCTCAAAGAAACTTGCCAGCTTGGGTAAAAGGCAGGAGAACATCCAGCTCTGCCTAGTGATTGAGACCAACAGGAATGTAAAGGCAAACTGCAGTCAGATGAAAACAAAACTAGAAAAACATACATTAAGACACTGGCCAGTAGAAACACTGCACCATAACACAGTGCTATTTATTGATAAAACAATGTGCCCGATGCAAACCAAGTATGTTGGAGTTAGTAACAGGAGTATTGTCATGTATAAAAGCTATTTGACATTCCTGTCTTTACAGCAGGAAGAAAGGGATTTGTGCTTAAAGTACTCAGTCCCCGAGATCTGTGCCTAAAGTGCTCAGTCCCCTCCCTTGTGCTGCCAGCCCTCTGATATGACTAGTAGACAGCAGGTAATTTTGCATCCTGAAGACTGAGAGAACTTAAGGGAAAGTTTAGACAAGTAAATCTGGTTGTTTCTAGTAAAAAAATCCCACATTCTCTGAACACTTGTTTCCTCTGAAAGACACAGGGATCCCACTTTCAGCTACTGTCCACTGGTTTGACTGCTGTACCATTCCTGATCCATTAAACCTCAGTCTGTATATTTTCCCTTCCCACTTGCTTCATCTCCCATCCCTGATCCCCGGTGTGTACACACAGACCCTTCCAGCACCTTCCCCTGGTTGCAGGGACTGGCAGAATGGCAGTGTCTGGCCCCAGCAGGGAGGTGCTCCGGGCAGCACCTCAGGGGCTGCCACAACCCAGCCCCCAGATGCCCAGGGACAGCACCCTCACCAAACTTCCATCCCCAAACCCTAAATATGCCCAACTGTTTCTGGAGTGCAAGCTGTGGATGTGCAAGAAGAGGATGAAGAAAGGACCTGCCCAGGGGGCTGGAAGTGTCTGTAGGTACRTATTCCCTGGGCACAGCTAAAGAGTGTCCAAGAAATCATGCTCCACGAAGAACTGCTGTGCTGGTCTGCAATTTCAACCCCCACAATTTCAGCAGTGTAAAGCTGTGCTTCAGGCTGATCTTTCTCACTCCTGTTTTCTTTTGAGGGATAATTCCCAGTTTCTGCAGATAGATCCAGAGCAAATCTCCATGCCCCGTGCCATTTGAATCAAGRATTGGAGAAGAAACATGGCTCTCATTGCTGCTAAGAGTTCAGGTGCTTTTCCTGTGCACAGGAAACAGAATGGGTTAGGATTTCAAGCTGGATAGTCACATCTGCATGTACACTTACATTGGTAAAGGTGGGTTTGCAAATAATCATGCTCTGAAGAGGGGAAATRTGTTTCAATCAGCTGTTTTTCAGCTGATTGAAATCTAATGATGCCTTTGCCTTCCTGTACCCCAGTCTGGGGGCTCATTTATACCAAGAAATGTGATTTTACTGCTGGAGTTACACTGTACATGATCCTCTGGGTTAAACATCTACATGGGAGGTCTCACAAGTCCAAGTTTTAGTGTTTCGGTTACTGAGACTGCATAAATATTTTAAACTAAACCAGCTGATGGCGGTCATAGCTGCTCTGCCCACTAAGAAACCATTCCCAAGGCTCAGAGAGCTCTTCTCCCTCGCTGAGACCATGCATTTTCACAAGTACTTGTGCCCAAGCACGATCCCAGTGAAGGGACCGTGTCACTTTGCCACCCCCATCGCCGAGCCGGCTGCTCGGGGGAGGGATCGAATGCTTGTGTAGCCAGCGCGCACCGCGACAGGCAGAGAAAACCACTGCTTTGGCAAGGCAGASTTTGCCACGCTCCTTCTCACCCCTCGTGACCACCTCGAGGATCTGGTCACCCTGCGTGTCACATCCCAGCCAAACATAYGGCAGGAGCAGGCTGGAGACGGGCGGCGTACGTATGTGACTAAATGACAGACAAATGCAAAAACCCAAACAGCAGCAAAGCCCCAGGCAACATCATTAACTTTGTACAGCAATAACCACTTGTACATGTGTGCATTTATACATCCATGTATGTATTTAGACACATTGATACAAATCTGACTACTGCATGTGTTTGATTTGCTTTAATTGCGACACCCATTTATATAACCATTTATGTAACTTATTTTTAAATCTGAGGTAACTTCTCACTGTAATTCACATGAGCATGCTCAGATCTCACTAAAAATACCGATCAATGGTTGGTTCTCATTTTCGGTCACAGTACCATTTTCATGTATTCTTTATAGATACATATATATAAATTTATAAACACACGGAAATCCTGATAGTACCCTGATGTTACCTTTCCATGCTCTATTTTGCATGGCAAACACTCTGAACCAACAGTAACATTCACAGGGTAAGCTCCAAAACGACCTGATGGTATAACAAGGAGGGAAGAAGGAACAGGAATGATGTTCACTGTCATATTTACAAAGAACTTACTATATTAAACTAAACAACCACAAAATTAAAGAATGATAAATTAATAACAGAACCTCAAAGCCATTCTTGACTGTTTCTGTTGTTGAGCTGCGTAACCTGCTCTTGTATCTTTATTTCATTTCAGCACTTCAAATACATTTTCAAAAGATTAACATCAAATTTCAATTGACCTAATTACAGCTTTATCACATTTTATTCCTCTTTCAAGACTGGCTTTATACGTCTCCATGAACATCCATGCTGTACTCGGCATGTTCTTCCCACGTCGTTCTCTGGCTGGCTCACCTTCACAGTAACTAATCCAGGTGACAGCATAGGGTGCCCCTGCCTATGGAGTGCTCAGCACTGTCCCATTGCTGAAGACAGCCATGGYGGAGATGGCCCATCTTGTCCTTTGATACAGCACATGGCATGTGTGTCTTGGAATGATGGATAACACACTTGATGAAGGAAACAAAGAAAATCTGCATGTTTAGAAAGAAAACCAYGGTAGCAATAGGCATAAACCACATGGGTGTACTTGGATCAGGCATTCAGACCAGGGACTGGGCTGGTATGAAATGAAGTAGTGTCCTTAGTGTCCATGGGCTTGTTAAGATTTGCTCCACCTGGTAATTCCACCCTGACTGGACACACTCTACTGGCTAACTGGTACCACTGGTCGCCCTCACACTCTTCAAAGGGACCAGTTTCCCTTTTACAAGCTGTATGATGCAACAGGTTGATGATGACGGATCAGTCAGCGTGGCTTTATCCTGGGGACCCTTTTCTCCCTCTCGCCTCCAACAGAATGTCTATTTCCTGAAGCAGGTCCCAAGGCCCTGCTGCTGAGCAGATTCCTGCTGTGGACTGTGTGTTTGGGGTTTATTGGTGCTTATTAGCAATTCTAGAGCACAAACCTACACACCACATCATCACCTGCCATAGCAGGTTGTTCCTTACAGCTTTCATGACAGCATCTCATCCAAAGCCTGGCAGTAACTGCCAGTCCATCCAACAACAGCAGTGCAAGCCCTCGGAAATGTGATAAACCATTCCTAGAAAACGAATTCACTCTAAATTAAGTTTTACAAAACTGTTCTTTTACACCCTATTCGGGGATGACGCTAGAGCCTGGCCCCATGAACACACAGCAGCATCACTCTTATGGCACGGACTTAAACCGGATCTTACTCCTGTGAGAAACACAGCATGACTGTGGACACAGCCAAAGCTCTGGGAATGACCATTTCCTGAGCAGGGAAGAGAGGTTCATGCCCATTCTAACCTATGGAGATGTGGTGGGATTTACAGAACTGTTCAGGGTAAGATGATCTGGCCAAGAGCCAGAAGGAATCGCTGGTCTTGTAGCTGCTGGTGCAGAAGGAGAGCGACCCCAAACACTCCTGAGAGTCACACGTCATGTCCAGCTGAAGCCTGAAGAGCCTCCCAGCACAGCACACCAGCATCCCTAAGGGGAGTCTGCCTACGCTGAAAGAGGAACGGCAGCAGGAAGCAGACGGAGGTCTTTAAGGGCCTGGGCAAGGCACTGGAGGGACTCAAATGTCTTCTGAACACACAGAAGAAAGAGTTTGTAAGCTCAGTAAGTATCAGAATTCCATGTAACTAGACATTTTAAATGGAACCAAGCTCCCAGGTTCTTTTCTGGGAAACATGTGGTATCCTGCCTCAGATGGCAGGCACGGCCCCGGGCAAGCACGGCCCCGGGCAGCACCAGCACAACCAGCAGCCAAGACCAACCCTCCCAGTGCCAGAAGCCAGCAGCACTTTCCTGCTTACACCTTTAGCACTTCCCCRTTTAAAAATACAACAACAAATCCCACAAATTTTAATCCAGCTGAAGAGGACAAACAAAATAGTATCTCAGTGAAGCTCAAAGTACTCTTGAAAAAGAATTTCTTACACCTCAGTCCCCAGTGGGACAGTTTACTGCTATAGTCCTATTCTGGCAAACTAGGTCCCTTCAAGATGAGGCTTTTCTTCTCCCTCCTTATCAAAGCTTTTATATGGGTTTCTGTCATTTACAAGCACAAAACATTTAAAAGTTTAAACAAAAAATTTGAAATCAAATGTAAGCAGTAACAAAGTAACAAGTCTAAAACTGATTTCCTTAAGTTTCAGATGATGTCATTACTGGTGAATAATAACGCAGACATGAATCTGTTGCCAACAGGAAACACTGTGGAATGGAATGGAATGGAATGGAATGGAATGGAATGGAATGGAATGGAATGGAATGGAATGGAATGGAATAATAGAATATCCTGAGCTGGAAGGGACCCACAAGGATCACTGAGTCTAGCTCCTGGCCCTGCACAGACACCCCAACAATCCCACCCTGTGCACCCCTGAGAGCGTTGTCCACATGCTCCTGGAGCTCTGGCAGCCTTGGGGCCATGACCATTCCCTGGGGAGCCTGTTCAGTGCCCACCACCCTCTGGGGGAAGAACCTTTTCCTGATATCCAACCTAAACACGTCACAGTCTCAYGTAATTTTGAGTCTATTTTCCAGTTACTCCAAACGTGTTAGGAATGCCTAATTTCACATTCTTGCAACTAGTTTGGTCCAAACTGACAGGGAAACCCCTAAATATTTCTTAATAACCCATGATTTCAACTGCAGAGGAGCAGTAACCGATCAAAATAAAATACCTAGTGACATCCAGTGCCATTGGTAGTGAGTTAGCAGAGGAGACTGCACGTTGCTACAGTGTAGTGTCATGCTGATGTAAAGTGCTCTTTGCTTCAGCTGATTCAGACATCTGCACATCAACCCACCCTGGCAGGAACAAGATGGGGTTTAAAGTCCCTTCCAACCCAAACAATTCTGGAATTCTGTGATTCTATAGGAAGTCATAAATTTCCTCTTTTTCTCCAGACACTTTTCTTGCTTTTTTACAAACATGACATAAAACGTTAATATTGTTTCCCTGCTTGTGACTTATCAACACAAAATCAGAGCTCAGCCTTTCTCTTCTTGAAGGGAAAACCTTACCTGAGTGAACCATTCCAGCCCATGCAGGCTGTAGTCCATTTCATCCTTCCTTAAAAAACGATTGTGACATTTTCTGTGACATTTCTGTCCCCTTGAAGCCTTGCAGCACGAGCAGGACCTGGAATGCCAGCAGGCTGGTGCTGCTGAACCTCCCCATCAGCATGGTTTGCAGTTAAAGCAATCAGTTCTGCTCTGAGAGGGATTTCAGAGCTCCAAGAATGCAGAGAAAACAAAATTCAGAAAGAACAATGAAAAGGCAGCAGCAGCTGGCAGGTTCAGACTGTGACCATAGGCAGCCAGACAGGCTCTGTTCCCACTCACTGTGAGATTCCGGGTAAGTGCGCTTCAGAAACACCTCCTTGACACACGTTTTCCTTCCTCAAACCATTTGCCAACTCTCACACCACAAAAAAGCAGAAAAAATTATTCCGAAGAGCATTTGTAGCAAGTGCTTGGAATCTGAAAAACTTTCTTGCACCAAAGCATAAAACAACAGTTCTGATCATTTAAAAAAAAAAAAGCCCCAAGCAATCAAAAAACYCCAACTAAACAAAAAACCTTYCCACCCTCCCTGCAGAAAGCCTCCTGGGAAAAAGCTTAGGTTTGAGAACTTAAAAACATCAAGGCTTGGCTCGTCATTGAACACTATGGGTAACAGCAGTTCTGACTGCAATTGACATATTGAATTGATCATTTCCTACTGCCCTTTGCTTTGGAAGCATCAGGGAACAACCCCAACTCCAGCTCATTCCAGCCCTTTGGGTATTTCTCAARCAGGATTGTAATTGAATTTCAACAGAAACTTCAGTTCGACATTTTTAAAATGGAACATCTAGCAGCATGGTAAAAAGAGACATAAACTGTACATGGGACTTGAGTAGCTGGTGAGCTGGCAAGCAGCCTGGTAGGTACCTGGCAGCTGAGTTACACACAGAGAGCAACAGCTTCATTCCTCTCTCCAGGCTGTGTGTTCTGCCACACTCGCCCCTGCCCTCTGTAAGGGCTGGTGCTCACCTGTGAGCAGGGGCTGCCCAGTGCTGTGCCCATGACAGGCCCYGGCTGGAGCATCCCACCCCCTGGACCACTCCAGGGCAGCTTCAGTGAAGCACAAGGCCCAGTGTTTGGGCCATCCTTTCCTGGTGTGGGCAGCCAACAGCAGTTAAGGCAGCTCTAGGCCGTAAGTGGGAGCAGAGCGCTCTGCCCAGTGACACGCTCGGTGCAGGACTGCACCCCACACCACCTCCTCCCTGCGGCTGTAACTCACGGCACCCACTGCTGTACCTGCTCCCCTCTCCAGACAGTCTGCAAACATCAGGAGTGAATCTGAAACATGAACACCCACTTCTCAGTAACACCCACAGCACCCAACAAGGGCAGTGGGCTGTGGCCAGCCTGCAAATCAAAGGACTATCACCGCATTCCCTGGGAACTAGTCACAGTGAGCAGCGAATGTGCAGGACATGCACACAGCTGATCACACTCAAACCTTGCAGTTACCCAAGATGTAAAATCACGTAACTTTTGCTGAGAAAAAATGAAACCCAGAATGGAATCCCATAAAACTCCAGAAGAGTGAGCACATGGCACTACCTGCATTTCCAGAAAGCACAACATGTACACAGATCTATTGATTCCAATAGCAGATATAATGAGAGCTAAACATTGCAACGCACTCACAAAACCCGCCGTGGATTGTCACTCCTCTGCCCTGCCAGGCTCTCAAGGAGCACAGTGCATTCAGCCTTAAGATMCCAAGCAGCAGAGGCTGACTCCATGCACTGACAGGTTTGCTGAGTTCTGTGGAACAGAAACTGCCCAGGCTGTTGCTGCATACCTGTGACAGCAAATTCCAATTCGGAGGCTGAGATTCTGGGATTGTACTGAGGCAGCTCCAGTGGCTGGCCGGCTATCAGGATGGGAGACTCAGCAAGCACAAACCATGACTCTGCTGCCAGCCCTTCCAGGCCTCTTCTGACTTGGCCTTCCAGAACAGCTTCTATTCCCCATTCCTCTTCCAGAGATAAACTAATAATTTTCTTCATTAAGTTACATATTACATATAAAATATTAATGTATTCAAATTAATGTGCACGCATGAGAGAGAGTTAAATCAAACCCAACCAAAGAGAAGTTAACAGATTTGCCAAAAGCTTGGGAGGAAAGGAGGGGCAAAGCCAGTCATAGAACCTTGTCATCCCATCTCCCTGTCCTCTGCATGAACCTCTGTGTTTAACTGGTATGTCTGAAAATACAGAATCCCAGAATGGTTTGGATTGGCAGGAATCTTAAAGCCCATCTCATTCCACTCCCTGCCATGGGCAGGGACACCTTCCACTATCCCAGGTTGCTCCAAGCCCCACCCAACCTGGCCTGGAACACTTCCAGGGATGGGGCAGCCACAGCTTCTCTGGGCAATCTGCCAGGGCCTCACCACCCTCACAGGGAAGAATTTCTTCCCAATATCCTATCTATCCCTGCCCTCTGGCAGTTTAAAACTACTGTCCCTTTGTCCTGTCACTCCCCTTGTCAAAATCCCTCTCCAAATTTCTTGCAGCCCCTTCAGTATAATTATATATAAATGTCGAGTATTTAACATAGAGTTCTGACTTCAACAATTTACACAGCAACTTCAAATCCAGAGGGTCTTTTGTCTCCACAGTTCTACAAACCACAGAGGGATTGCTGGAGCAAACCCACGCTGGGCTGCCTCGCACTGAGCGCTCCAACCCGCGCACCAGCCACGCTGCAGCCACAGACAGAAATGCTGAAGGACCAAGGGAAGCAGAAAGGAACATGTAACTGTCCCTCAAAATCAATTTTCAGACTATGGCATCGGACAGGAGTTACACAGTCCAGGCCGGTGGAATCGCAGCGCGCTGCAGTGGCCGTGTGCCAGCCTCCCGCAGAGGGATCCCTGCTCCACAGCATGGCTCCCTCCCGCATGCCTCCGGGAACGGCTTCCTCGCTCACCCAGGGCAGCAGCACATGACTACTGAACCCTCATTCCCAGTTTTACCCACGCAGCCTAGACACACATCAGCACTGCTCAGCTCCCATTGCTTCATCCCCACGATCCCTGCCGATGACAGCTCCAGGTGCTGTGGAAGGAACGGGTGTGTTTCGAAGGATGCAGCCATGTCCTTACAAATCAAGGATTGCTGGAAGATGTGGGAGTAAAACTGCAGGGGACTATGAGCAATATCACAGGGTGAAACGCAGCTGTGGGTGAAAAACTGTTACTATTTCTGATACTGCTTGTAAATCACAGACTGGAGGAGACAGTCAGTGCCCAGGCACGGCATGTCAGGACACCTTGCTCCGAATGGATGGAGACGGCTCTCAAGGAGTTGGATACATTATTTTCCTTCATTCTTTGGACACAGAGTTGCGCAGGAGTGTTACAAACTGAGCAAGTGCTTCAGCGACATCCCACCCCCACGCCCCTGGGCCCTGCAGACTCCGCAGGGCCATTCTCCCACTGCACTGTTTTTCCCTGCTGGATTTTCCCGTTTTACCATCAAGTTTTACCCTCTCTTCAACATCACACCAGACTGACCAGAGAACCAGGATCATTTTCCCCAACCACCTCCTGTAAATGGCAGATAGCTGAGGTTGGCTTTGGAGTGGTGATTTCTACTCAGCCCCACCAGGCTCTCCTGCAGGACTGACGATGGATTGATCCCAAGCTGACAACCTGGGGTTGCTGGGAGCTGCTAGGTTGTCGCTTTGCTAGAACACCACAGTTGTGACTAAATCCAACACATGCCCACACCGTCAAGTGATTTCACTTCAATACTCACACTTTGACTTACCACTGCTAGTTCAACAGACCGGAGAGGTTTCTTCTTCCTCCAACTCAGAACAAAGCTGAGGCCTTCYGCTGTTATTCATGAGCCAATTCCAAAGGTAGAAATCCAATTTCAAAACCAGACTGCTTAAAAAATAACTAGCAAAGCCATATCTGGCTCCTTTACAAGTTTAATGCAGATAACCAACATTTGTCTGATAAGTTACTGCAAATACAAACAAAGCAAAAGGGAAAATCGAATGTGGAGTGGAAGAGAGGTGAAAAACATTCACTGAAACAAGGTCAAAAATTAAAAGGTCTCTGTATGGAACTAGAAAATGGAGAGCATTTCTTGGACTGTAGAAGAAATGTTCAACTACTCTTTCAGCCAAACTCAGATGAACAATTTTATCATCTCACAATTAAAGAAGATGACTTGAGCAGAAGCACATCAGAACATTGACAGAAACACCTCATTGAGAAAGAGGCTTTTCACTAATGCAGTAATACAGCACCTGGAAACTGAAAATAAGCAAACTTGGATTGAGAATACATGKGATTTTTTTCCAATAACGAACCAATAAACCATCGGGACAACTCATTAGTGGATTTGTTGACTTTCCTTCAAGACCAGCTGTGCTTTCATTTGGCCGGTGTGTTTGTCCTGATGCAAAAGAGCTGGTGGATAAGAGTTCCGAATACTGCCAAGAACCACTCTGGCAYTAAAAACCGTGAATTCATAGGATCTTCTCAGAACACACCTTAGTGTTTTAAGACCTCTTCAGTCATCKCAGTAAGACCAAACCCACACTTTTTAGAACAAGCCCCATGTTCGCCTGTAAGGAAATGGCATCCTCACATTTTCCAGCCCTCTTTAACATGCTCTACCACCTTTACGCTTTTCGATGGCAAAGTTTCAGCGAGAGACAAAACCAGACCAGGAATTAGGCAAGTCTTTGGAATGACAAATCCCTCACCAGCAGCTAACTGTAGAGTAGCAGCTTGAGTGTTTCATATCTGACGAGCAGGGCTGAGAAAGCAGAGGCTGCCGAGAGGTCGCCCGTGGACTCCTCTCACTCCYGCACACGCAGCAGGTGAGCAGCCTCAGGCACCTGGGCTCCCTGGGGGTCTTGTGGCTTCAGATGGCACTTCTGTGACTTGGATTTCTGAAGTGACCATGGGAAAACAGACTTAGCAGGCCTACATGTTTACCATTCTTTGCTCAATGACTCTTCATCCAGGTATCCAGCAGGACTCCTCACCGCAACAGCGTTCTTTAATTCCCTGAGAAATATTTCTGGCATCTGAACGAGCTCATATGCTGTTCACATGCTGTCCCCATGGCCTGTAAGGAGCTGGGTGTTCCAGTGGTCCCGCTTCCACCCAATAAACTGTTCATTTTAGCTAAATAAATTAACAGTACACTACATACACTCCAGTTTTATATTCCTTAGCAACTGCTGCAATTGTGTTTAAAGGCATTTGGTGATCACGAATGGAGAGGAAATCCCAAATGGACAGTATGGTGATCCAGGAGACACTCTCCCTGTTAAGACACAGGCCAAGCAGCAGCAGCACTCCAAGCCCTTTCACTTCCCCCACCTGCCCCAACCCAGAGGCTTTGCTGAGACGCTTAATAAACGGATTAAATATCACTTACAACCCGGCTATGGGAACTGTGCTCCTGCACAATGATCCTCGGCTGCTCTGTGTACTCCCAACACAAGGGACATGGCACATATGGCACATTCCAGCCAATTTTCACATTTCCATTCCCTTCCATTGAGATGTTAACAACAAAAATGGAGGTTTAAAAAAAAATCGCAGCTACTGATTTCTAGCAGAAATATTTCACATCTTTTTTCACTTGTTATATCCTTCCAGTCTGCCAGATGAAGRGAAATGCTGTTTCTGAATGTAAATGTGCCAAATATTTTGCTAAAAGAGGGAAACAATGAAATCCATGAGCAATTCCATAAAAACAATAAGGAGCTCTCACATAGTTCCAGATTACGGGGTTAACAAYTGCAAACAGGAAATTTAAAAATATCTTTGCTTCTGCAATTCTGGTTTATTTTTTCCTGTCAAAATATACTATTGCTTAACTTTCTGCTTGTCCYGACTACTTGCTAAAACTAATGGACGAAACACTAAAAATTGCTGGATATCCCAGTAGAAGCCTACACTGGTAGCTGGGAAACTAAGCACATACACACCCGGTGAAACTCAGTGTCCTCGCTCCTGCTCTGCCTGTAAGTACAGGACTAAGCCCTGGCCTCACCTGGAGAAGCAGCACCCATCATTTTTTGGGGATGTGCCCGGGAGGAAGAGAAGAGAGAAACTCCTCCATTTGCTGCTGGCTGAGAACCCTGCATGCGTTACCAGCCTCTTCCAACAGCTCTTCCAGAGGACCAGGAGAGTGCAATAAGGAGGGATTTGCACTCTCCAAGACTGGGAGAAAATCATCCCTGGCACTCTGGCTGGGATCCCAGCGCTGRAGAGCACCAAGCATTGGAACAAAGCAGGAGATCACAGAACCATGGAATCGTTCAGGTTGGAAAAGACCCTCCAAATCGTCAAGTCCAGCCATTCTCCCAGCACTGTCAAGCCCACCACTAATCCATGTCCCCAGTCTACACATCTTTTAAATCCGTCCAGGGGTGGTGACTCCACCACTGCCCTGGACAGTCTGTGCCAGGGACAGATAACGCTTTTGGTGAAGACATTTTCCCCAATATCCAACCTAAACCTCCCCTGGCACAGCTTAAGTCCATTTGCCTCGAGATGTTGTAGCCTGATCACATCACACACCCGGGGACCACGGCCCCCAGGACACCCCCGTCCCTCAGAGAGTGCCCTTCTCAGGGGATGGAGCTGCTCAGTCGTCACATGGAGTGGGGGACAAACATCCCAGGAAAAAGCTTATGTGAGAGACCTGGTGAKATTTGCCAAACAGCTTGTTATTGCCATTATATTGTATACAGGAGGTATTTGTATGCAACAAACAGGCAGGTAACATCCAAAAATAGCCATGCATAAAGTCCTAAAATAGATTGTGCACAGGCTCATTTTTTTTTCAGATAAAACTGTGGAAAGGAATTACTATTCATATCAGTCAGCCAGTGTAAGATTTGCTAATGTACACCCACGTTACAGTGTTATCAGCCACTGATAAGACGCATAACACGGTCACTATGAAAAACCCAGGTGATTCCAAAGCATTAGCTCACCTGTATCACAAACAAGCCCCCAGCACTGCTATAGAGTACCTTTGTAAGACATTTTTAATGTCACAAACCATGTTTTAATAAAATATTTTGAGAACTGTAAACCTACAGGCTGCCCTACAGGAGAGGGCTATTCCCACATAGGACAGGACTATCTGGGCAAGGAAAATGCACTCAGTTGTCAGTGTAGATATACTACACTACTACTGCAAAATGTATAGTGGTCAGAAAGAAGAAAATACGTTAAGGTAATATTATAGATGCTGGGTTTAGAGTTTTAGAAAGCCTTATAGTGATTGTATAACACTTTTTCTCTTCACCAGTATCTCCCCTTTTGTAGTTCACTACTTTGATAACTTTTGTCAAGACATCTTTACSCATTTCCTTCATTATGGAGCTATTGAGCACTAAAGAAAAAGTACCCCTTTGCTTTCAGAACCCATTTCTTTGTTGTGACATGGCTGGTAAGGCTGCCACCCCACTAGTGCTGAACTCAACAGGTACCCAGATGCCCATAGGACTGCTCACAACACAGCKCAGCTAAAGGCATGGACTGCTGGAGAGCACTCATTAACCCATAGTATTTTTGGTGTTTTTTTTAATTAAACAGGAATTGTGGTCAATATTCCTAACATTTTATCCTTTCTGAGGTAAAATCTGGGTAAAACTCTCTAAAATTAGAAGAGTCTTTATATACAAGAATCTTCTGTGATCTACACTCGCTCTCAGGTACCAGCRGGACAGAAAATGTTCATGTAGGCAAACCCTTCCCACAGTACTGTCCACCCTTGGTATTACTTAGGCTTGGATTTACTATAGCATCCTTGAATTAGGAGAATACTGCCATGATTTCTGAGCTGACACACCCAAACCTAAATGTCCAGGCCAGCTAAGCCTTCATGGTACCTAAACTCCTCTCTGCATAAACTGGAGTCATCAGTTCAGAACTAGACTCCATGTCTCAGTTAAATACTTTCTCAAACTGCAGCCTCTGGGTCCTCTRACAATCAAGATTAAATCCAAGAAACTCAGATACTGCAAGCCTAGAGATGTCTAATAGTGATGCTCAGTCCTGCAGCAAAGGAGGGATCAAAGGAGAAGCATCTGTTCTTCACAGCCAGTTCTGTAGGCCAAGGTGTTGCCCAGGCACCCACTGAAACCCATCCACTACCTGGGCAGTGGCTCAGAAGAGGAGAGAAGACTCAGAAACGAGAAGTTGAAGCACTCCTCGCATGAGTATCTAAACATAGAGCCTTTCCYATTGTTCAGCAATGGAATGCTGTGCCAAGCGCTGCTCCTAGGAATGTCAGCATTACAATTCCACCACGAAAAAGTTAAAGGTGAACACCAGTTTTCATGCAAACTTGGTTTTTTGAGTAAGAATGCAACTCATTTCATTTACACCAAACACAGACTTTCAACCTCCAGTGTACTTTCTCCGCACGATAAAACCACAGATAAATTCAAGGCCAGGTTGGATGGGGCTTGGAGCAACCTGGTCTAATGGAAGGTGTCCCTGCCCAAGGCAAGGGGTGGACCCAGATGAGCTTTAAGGTCCCTTCCAGCCCCAGGCATTCTGTGATTCTGTGATTCTATGATTCTGTGATAAAACTTTGTATTTGGAAATCTGCGACACAAATTGAGACCCTACTTGTAACAAATACTTGCAAAGTATTTCTGCAGCTGTGATTGATACTGCACCGACTCGAGAGACTCTCTGAGGTCAGCTGAAAGTTTTAATGGCATGCTAAAAACTCTGACTTATTTTCCACTCTGAACCTCAAGCTCTTCCTCAGAGCACAACTGGATGGGAAATGGTAAGACAAGAAGTTTATTCAGCCATGCCAAAGGACTAAGAACACGGCACTGGCAACACGGTAACGTACAAAACCAACTCGCTGGTCCACCCACCAGACTTAGGGTGCTCTGGAAGGTGGTGTTAGCCATCACTGTGGGACCACACAGCAGTTGTACAGAATCCCAGAATGGTTTGGGTTGGAAAGAACTTTTAGGACCGTCTGGTTCCAACGCTCTGCCACGAGCAGGGACATCCACTACACCAGGTTTCTCCAAGCCCCGTCCTTGAACACTTTCAGGGATGGGGCAATTACAAGGTAACAAACCCAGCATCAGTACTGTGTGACACGTGTTCCTACATCTATGCAGCCCTGGACATTTAAAAATAATTTAATAAAAGATATGAAATGGATTTGAAATGAAAAAAGCTTCTTAATTTCTCTGAACAGCTTCCAACAGAATAAATAATGCTGTGGTACTGAAAGGAAGGTCAAACTGACAGCAATTTCTACCCAAAAACRAGAATGTTTAGAACAGTTTTAAGTTCAAATCTTCTTCACATTCCATACCGACAGGTCATAATTTTAATATAAAAGTAGATGTTTAGCTTTGTTTCGGCTGTTTTCCTTCTAAGACAACTAGTGCCAATCCAAGTGTCCATGTGGACACTCTATCCACAATAATTACCATGCTTTATGGGCTCTGTGAAGTTATATTTTTTACTGGGACAGAGGACAAGGAAAAGCGTTCTAGCATAGGCATTAGCATGGCTCATTCACGATACCTGCTGTGGTCGGGCTCCCAGAAAAACTGAGGCTGTCACATCAATGAGCTCTTCAGGAAAAACTGAAATAATCTGAAATTTTCAGTTATTCGAAAAACCTGTACACCTTGGTCGTATCTGAAATCATTCTGTGCATGGCACAATTAACCTCAGGGATTCCCCCTGCTGTCATAATACCAAGGCACTGTAGTTTCAAGATTATCCTCATCTTCAAATTTCACCTCAATTTCCAAATTTGCCAACGGCTAGTGATAAGCCCGGATAAAAGAGGGGAACTAGATGACGCCGTGTWAAACCAGACCTGTTTCTGAAAGGGACAATGCTGAATGCTCCATTATGAGCATGAAATCTGCCCACACTTTAGCTTTGCTTTGCCGTGTAACAGAGAAGCAGTGCTTCTCTTAACCCAGCCATCGTTCACTCTGTGTGCTGGGGCACCCTGAGTAACCCCCATCATCATTTTAGGCTACTCTGGTAACTGCATGAGCTGCTTTTAGGTAACTCAACCTTTTACTAAGTTATTGACCACTGCTAGGCCTGGGGCAAGAAGGTTCAAAGTTTAAATATACAGTGGGTAATAAAATCAATACAAAAATACTTGTTATTTCATTTAGCAAGCATGATCCCACCCTACAGCACCAGGTGCGTGTTATAAGACCAGGTAACAAAATACTGCAGAGAAAATGAATAATTTACCTTCCCTCACCTACAGCTGTAACAAGTAACSCTGTACAGATTTCTAGTTCAACAAACTCGTACAAAAGGACTTGCCTTGCCTTGGATATGAGGTTCTGTAACATTTCCATTGTYGGTAAGACACTCAGAGACCTGTCATTATGTACAACTTTTTCCAGCCCTCAGCAACTAGTCAGYAAGCCCATCCCTGCTCCCAGGAAAGTGGAATAGAGGGTGTCCCCAAGGGGCAGCTCCCACACCACRGCACAGCCTCACCGGGCACGGACGGCCAGCGGCACTGCCTGCCAGCTGAGGACAGGGCAGAGCTCCTCAYGCCACGCAGCTGAACCACCTTGACCCACACCACCTCTGCGTGCGCAGCACACGGCTGGCCCAGGGATCCYGGCCCATGGCCTGTGGCACAGCTGGCACCAACCCTTTTGTCAGGCCAGGCATACCCTCGAGGCAGCACAGTGACCCTGGGCACCTGCTGAGTCTCAGCTTCTTCACATATCAAGGCCACTCCCTCTTCCTCCTCCWCTCCTGGCCTTGTCCAAGAGCCACCTCCCGCACTAACCAGGCCCCACATCCCGGCGGTCACTGCTGCCTGCAGACCTGCTGCTCTCTAACAGGCAGAACAACACCAGGACTCCTCCTTGGGATGGGATCCAAAAGATGAGAACCCAGCACAGGTGATGGGGGGGCCAGGAAACCAYGGGGCGCCAAGGGTGACCGCTCAGGGCAGAGGACTGAGGCAGCTGAGGTGTGTGGGATTTCATTAGCCCAAACAGCCACATCAAAGAACATACGACCTGCACAAAAAGAGGAGTCAAACAGCCCCATGCCCACWTTAGCATTACTGTCCTTGGCCTCTAAGATCACCTCCACCCTTTCCAGACAGCTGGAAGAGGCTTGTCATGAGCGATGCCAGCAAATGGAGAGTACAGGAATGATCAAACCTCAATCTCACAAGGAGTTAGAGTGTTCTGTGAACACAACAACAGCTCCATGGCTCAGCACACTTCAACAGCGTCCAAGGGTCTCCAGTGTTGGAGTCATAACAGAGGGGCTCAAAATCTTTCAGAGGAAGGCATGGTTCYAACTCTGAAAGTTCTTTGCTCATTCATCCTACAGATCAGCAGCACCACCTGGGCCAGGCTGCCGCAGGCCACTGACCCGCAAACCAACACAGACACCTAATCGTGGTCAGATGAAACCTCTCAGGGGCACATATCAATTCAGTCACCACATGCAGCCTAATGCCACAATGATGGCAGTGCCCAGGCCAGTGCAGTGACCATTCCAAGGTGCCACCCTCCCTGTCATGGAGGAGCTTGGAGCCAGCAGAGAGGGATCACCCTGACCTTCCTCCGGATTAAGTAATGATTTCTGCAGAAAGATCTAACACTGCTTCAAAGAGAAAACCTCCCTGGAAAAGGCAATAAAGACMATAGGTGATGACTAAAACTCATGGAGAAGCCCAAATCCGTGCCTCTGGCACATATATGGGGAAGCAGTGATTCCCAAACTTTAGCCACCATCCTGTCAGCAAACTGGCAAGCACCCAGCTGTGRGTACTGGAGAGCGTTTGTCCCACACAYGTTGAGGGCTTCATTGCCCTGTCTCCAACTTCTAAACTACATTACATAAGTTTAACATACTTTTGATAYTTCGAAAATATCAATTTGTGGCAATTTCAGCGGTTCTGATGGCAAAGATGTTACCCAGCCTCAGAGGCAAGTGAGACTGTGACGGCTGCAGGAATAAACCCWTGAAAAACATTTCTTTTAAATATTTGGGAACTCCTGTCAGAAAGGAAACATGAAAATAAGTGATCTGCTTCTACAAAACCAAAACAGAAATAACACCTTTTTTTTTTCTGAAACGCACACTGTATGTCACGTTAAAAAGAGACAGAAGTATGATTAAATGATTAAAACACTGGGCAAGCCTCCTGAACACTTTGCAGCTTGGCACACTTCATCATTTTCGGTTGCTGCACCTATGTAACATTGTATTTTTGGTTGCAGGAATAYATAATATTGTATTTTTTTGTTGCAGTTCCATATAAACATTAACACCATGAGTGCTCTGAGTGTCCAGGAGAGACACAACTTCATACAACTAAATCCTGATTTTTTTTTTTTACTATTTATTTGCTTGTATAATACAAAGAAAAGCAAACAAAAAAAGTGTCATAGAGAAGCTGTTTGCTACTAAATACTCCATGAACTTCTGTGATACAATTATCTCAGGTTTCGACACAGTGAGAAGTTAACTCCTCCTCAGTTTTCTTTCTTTAAAATCAATCTCTGGATGCTACTATAAACTAAGGAAAAAGGGTACAACCCCCTACACAGCAGTGATACAATTCAATTCTGCCCCTTTATGCCGCAAAAYGAAACACCTTTCCTCATGTTATTGACCCTGAGCTGCCCACAAAATGATCATTTGCTTGATCAGTTACAACCAACCTGTTTTCATCAGTTTCAATCAAAATTCACCATCCTGTGCAGGTAGCTCAACTCCTTTTGCTGTCTACCTCTTCAGGAATCCACTCTGTCATCACTTTGCCTGAAAATCTTAATCTTTTYGTGTTCTTAAACTTTCTAAGTTTCAAGTACTCATGCTTGAGGCTTCTCTCCAGCCTCAACTCGTCACCCGTGCCCGAGTYCTCACTGACACAGGCCAGCGCGGGTCCTTCAAGCCTCCTGTCCCGCACCACGCGTGCAGAGCACCCCGCTGCCAGCACTGGCACTAGGACTGGCTATTTCTGTATTTCCCTTCCTGTTTCTACACAGCTTTTAAAATAAACGGCAGAACATAATTCCTAATGCCACGGCAAAGTTTCTCGTACAGTTTTTTCTGCGCACGGAAGATCCGCGGTTGCCCCCGGCCCCGCTCGGGTATCCGTGAGCCGCACCAGGCAGCGCCTCTCGCCTCCGCCTCCTCCGCCAGCGGTCTGGAGACGATGCCGGGCGCTGGTTCCGAGAAAGAGTGACAGCCTAACCCGACTGGACCCCTGTCGTAAAAAGCGCTCATCCAGGTGATTTACCTGATTTTAATTGCACTTTTTACACTTTTATCACTCCTGGGGGATTGCTGCGATGCCGCTGACACTCCACCCTCGTCCTCCGTCACACCCGAAGGGAGCGAGGTCCTGCCGCCGGGCTGYCCCCGTGTCCGCTGCCTTCCGCCCGGCGACCCCTTCCCCGGCACCGGCTGCYCGGGCGATGCGGCGGCTGTTGCGGCTTTCGGTCCCCAGTCGCCGCCCTGGCCCCCATCACATCAGGCGCCACCGAAGTTCCGCCGCCCGCCCCAACTCCGCCGCGGCCGCCCATTGTCTGCGCGCCGGGAGGCGCTTTGGGGAGAAACGAGCCGAAAAGCCGAGTCCTCCGCCCCGCCCGGCCTCCCCCGCCGCTCCCCTGCCCGCGGCCCCGCCACGGCAGGCCCCGGCCTCGGTCAGGGCCGGRCGGGGGGCGCGGGRGTCCCGGGGGGCGGGGGCGCTGCCCGGCGGAGCCGCGGGGCGGGCGCTGCGCCAGCGAGGGCTCCCCCGCCCGGCCCCCCCCATCCCCGCCGCCCCGCCCGGCCCCGGCGCCGAGGGGCTGCCAGGGCGGGCGCTCCCCGCAGCCCCCCGGCCCGCCCCGGCCATGGCCGCTCTGTCACCGGGGAACACCCCGCGGCCCCGCTCCGCCGCCGCGGGGAGCCGGGGCCGGGCTGCCCGAGCCCTCCCGGGGCGGGAGGCCGAGGCGCCGGGGCCGAGCCCGCTGACAGCGCGGCCGAGCCCCGCCAGCCGCCGCCGCGGCCCCGCGCTCCCCCGCCCTGGGCCCGTCTCCGGGAGGGACGCGGCGCGGAGCCGCGGGCGGGCGGCGCGGGGCGGCCCCATCCCCTCCCCRGGCGCGCACAATGGCCCCCGCCACCCCGGGGCTCCGGTGTCACCGCGGGGGGAGCAGCTTTGTGTGGGGAATCCAGCCCAAAATCCACAAAACGCACAAAACCAGCGCGCGGGGAGCGCGGGAGCGGCGCCGGGCAGCGCGGCTCCTCCTTCCCCGCTCCGGGAAGGCCTGCGGGAGGGGAGCGCGGCGGCGGGAGGACCGGGGGCGGCGGGGCCGGGGGCCGGGGTGCCGGGCGCGGTGCGTTACCTGCCGTGGAACCAGTCCTTGCAGGCGTCGCACTCGATCATGAAGCGGGTCACGTCGTAGGGCAGCCGGCAGATGCAATAGACGGGCACCGTCGCCATGTTCGCGCCGATCGCGCCGATCCGCTCCGCTCACGGCCGCCCGCCCGCCCGGCCGAGCGGAGCGGAGCGCGGCGGGCACGGCGGGGCCGAGGCGCCGAGGGGGGAGACACGGGGGAGAAAGGGGAGAGCGAAGAAACCGAAATAATAAAAAATAATAAAAAACGCTAAAAAACCGCGATAGTGGATTTAGGGCTCCTGAGGGGCGGGCGAGCGGTGCCGGAGGACAGGGAAGCGCTGCCCGGAGCCGGGGGCCATGGCCAGGTCCCGCCGCCCGCCGGCGCCGCGGGCCGGGGCTCTCTGTTGTTGTTGTTGTTGTTGTCCCTCCAGGATGGTGATTCCCGGTGTTCGGCGATCGCGGCGGTGCCCCCTGGTGACAGCCCGGCGCGGCCTCCCCGGCGGGCCCGGCCTTGCGTCAGCCCGGAGGGAGCGGGGCCGAGCGGGGCCGGGCCGGGCGGAGCGGAGCGCAGCGGAGCGGGGCTCCCCGGTCGGGGCCGGGGCGCGGCGGGGGCTCGGCGGAAAACGCGTGTTTTTGTTAACCCCCGCCTGCCGGGAGGGAGCTGCCCAGCCCGAGCGCCCCCGCCCGCCCCGCCGGGGGGGCCTGGGGGGCGGTGCGGGGGACCCCGCGCTGGGAGCGGGGCGCGCTCGGGGGGCTGCGGGAACGGGGGGACCCCGCTCGGGGCGCCCGGGGGCGTCCGCGGGAGCGGGCAGAGCCTGCGCGGGGAGCGGGGCGCTCGGGGTGCCCGCGGGAGCGGGGGGGGCTCCGGGCTGCCCCAAGGGCAAGGAAGCCCGGAGAAGTGGCCGCAAGTGCGGTGCGACCCGCAGGAACAACGCCCGGCTGRGTGTGCGGGTGGGGGCAACCAGATATACACCGCGGCTGCTTCACATCAAAAGAACCCAAAAGAATGAGCTTCTTTCTATTCAGTAAAATGATCTTAGTAGGGCTTTAACCACCCCGGGGGGTTTACTGGGGTTTGGAACGAGATGGTCTTTAAGGTCGCCTCCAGCTCAAAGCACCCTGTGATTCTACGATTGTATGATTTCTGCTTTTAAAGTCACCACCTCTGCTCACAGCAGCCCTTTCCCCACTGCGACACCCAGGGGATGGTAATAAACACCTTGTGCCCACCAAGAACCGGCTGACAGCATAGGGGCTGAGAGGGGACACTGGGGCACCGACTGACCGTGTACCCAACACTGCACATCTCCATGGGCACTGGCCTCCTCCCGCGGCAAAGGCAAAAGAGGAACCCCGGAGTCTGAGCCAAGGTTGAGGATGCAGGACCTTGGTGCGCCACCTCGCCAAAGCTCTGGCAGGGGTTAAACCAACGGACTGTGGGGCTTTCGGAAGGACCTCTGTTCCCAAAGTGTTTGATAGCCACTGGCACTTTTCACTGAGGAGTGAGAGCTTCCTACAGAGTGCTCTCAAAGGGCCTCCTGACTAAGGTGGGGTTTTAATTCTATTTCGATGGATTCAGCATCCTGATTCCATTATATTTGGGGGTGTGGGGGAGAATTTGTCTTTGAGCAAAAAAATAAAAYGGACATTTCTCAGCCTTTTTTTCATCTGTCTGCAAAAATCCTTGGAATCACCTGTGGAGGGCAAGGATAATTCAAGGGGCTAAAAAAGCTTCCATTTCAAGTTTTTCTACAGAGAGACAGCTGTTGTTGAATGGCTGTGGAGGGGCTGTCAGGATCGTTCACCTCGCCCACTGCGTGTCCATGCCACAGCACAGGGCTGTGTGGGGGACACTTGGCCCCACTGCAGTGGCCTCTGACACAGCTGGAAGTGCAGTGACACAGTGGGAGGCCCCGGGCCTGCATCCCAGACCGTGACTTGGTGCTTTTCAGTGTCTCAAAGTGCACCAAAGGGCCTGTTTCCTTCATCACAATGCACCATGTAAGAACCTGCCTCCTAAAAACCAGCCCTCTCTAAGTTTAAATCAATCTGTCATGGCTTTAATGGTTCAGAGCTTCAGCCAGAAAGCAGAAGATCAAGTCCTGGGAGTAAGGCAGGATGGGGCRGAACGACTTTGGAGCCATTGCAGAGCTGCACACACCTTTACACTGCTCCTCAATGCCAAGGACATCTCCCAGCACTGCTCAGCTCAGGGTTTAAATGAGCCTCCAGAGACTGGAATGTCCTTTGGTACAGGATGGTCACAAGGATACTGGGCCTGATGCGTCTGCACGCCCCAAACATGGCAGCTGCAACCTGCAGGGCTGCCCTCCCTTCCTGAAACCAGTGTTTTCCTGTTACGGAACATGGAAGCATCAGATGGATCAATGATCTTGGAGGCCTTTTCCAAACGAAATTATTCTATGACTATTCCCTGAAGCATGCATGGACACAGCAGCTCCTTCACACCACGTTCTGTGCCCATGTCCCTCTCCCTTTATGGGCTTTGCTTACCCAGCCCATATGAGCTGTGAAGAATTATTCTCATCCCCTTTCCTCAGTTCCATAGCATCTCCATGCAAACAGCCCCATTTCCAAAGCACCACCCRGAATTCCAGCACTAGCATGTTCCCACTGCAGCCATGGGAGAGTCAGCCCTCCGAATGGCACAGGGGTTTGGTGTCCACCACAAAGGGTGGAGGGGCAATGCCTGAGTGCAGCCAGGTGCTCCAAAGGGCTGGAATCATGTCCAGCTCTTCATCATCCATTTCTGGCTCTCAGGTGATGCTGTACCCAGCAGCTGAGTGGTGTGTCTGTGGTTTTACTCCTGTTTTTACAGTGTCCAKGTTTTCACTCCTTTCCTCTGCCAAGTCAGTTGGGCCATCTGCAGTTGTGCTGGAGGATGCTGGAGCTGACTGTGCATGGAAATGTAGTGGCTCTGTTCTGGCAGCTCAGATGTCTTGCTCATCGTTTTAACAGGGATTAGGGATTAAGAAACTTATGGGTGAGGTTGTCCCACTGTCCTGAGCTCTCCATGAGCATTTTGATCCAGAAGGTGCATGGCTGCCCTTGGGCAGGGAAGGTGAGCAGTGGAGCTGTGCCCGGGTGCCTCAGCAAAAAATCATTTGATCATACAGTTCACTTGTTCGAAATCTTGAAGTGAGTTTTTAATACGTATTCTTAAACCAATTGGGAAAAAGTCAGCAGCACAGGCCCAAACAGAGGGCAGAGACCCTCTGTGCGTTGGCTGCAGACCCTGCAGATAGTGGCAGGTGAATCGTGGAGTCACAGAATTGCTTAGGCTAGAAAACACCTCTAAGATTATCRAGTTCAAACATAAACTTCAAAGCTGCCAAGGCCACCACTAAACCACGCCCCCATCTACACACCTGTGAAATCCACCACTAGCCTGGGCAACCTATGCCATGGCTGGACAACCATTTCAGTGAAGAAATTTTCCTTAATATCCAACCTAAACATTCCCTGGTACAATTTGAGGTCGTTTCCCCTTGTCCTGTCCCTTGTTCCTTGGGAGAAGAGCCCGACCCCCACCTGGCTGCCCACCTCCTGTCAGGGAGTTGTGGAGAGCAAGAAGGTCCCCCCTGAGCCTCCTTTTCTCCAGGCTGAGCCCCCTCAGCTCCCTCAGACACTCCTCAATGAACGTTCCCATTGTCCAACTCGGCATGAGGAGCCTTGGGGCTACAGAGCACAGCTGCTGCTGTCCTGGAGCTCACAGGAGGGGACAGCGTTCCCAGGACTATTTAGGTGAGCTGGGAGCAGCTGTCTCATGGATGGTGAGTGACATCCTGAGGTGGGCACCGCAGCAGAGCCTCCCTTTGCTCCTTCSCTTTGGGCAACACTCGCACCTCGAGCCCTCTGGTCCCTTCCCTGGTGCTCAGAGCTGGTTTGGGTTCCTCAGTACAGAGGRAAGCACGACCAGAGTTTTGTGGGATTCCCAGTTTTTCTTACTGTCTAGGTATGCACTCCGTACAGATCTCCCGCACAGTGGTGCAGATGAGTCCCTGCTGTTTGGTGATGCCCACTACCTTTAACCACATTGTCCCCACAGCCATTTCCACGCAGGTGTAGGGATGGAAACCCAGCCACCAAAGTCCCCTTGGCCACATCTACTCTTGAAGTGTTTGCAGTGAAGCCATCAATGAATCCATTCCTGAACCCACCAGGATCCCTGTGCCGCAACAGGAGAGGGGCCTGTTGGTGACAAGATCCATCCTTCTGGTGCTCCTTTCTGACATCAATATTATTAATAATAAATTATTAATCATTATGTTTATGTTAATATAGTAATGTTTTATATTCCATCCTGCAATCTGATGGCGTGTGCCGTCTTGACAGGGAGGAGTCCCTGCGTTGGGCTTTGATGTCGCACTGACATTAAATTGTGTATTTGTTGTCAGTTACTAGAATCTGCACAAGGTATATTGGCAAGAATCCAGACTTTGACCTTTCYATCAGCTGTCAATAAAATTTATCAGTCTCTTTTATAAAATTTTAATTTTTCAGATATTTATTTTATTTTATCTATTTTACTTATTTATTATTTATTTAATTAGGGGGTTATTGATTTTATTTTTATTTATTTTTATATTTTATTTAATTTTTTAAATTCTATTTTATTTTTTAGGGGAAACCATTGTAATAACTCAGAAAATTCCGTTGTGCCACAGCCTCAAGGGCACACTTGGAGAGGTGGCCTGGGCCAAGGCAGGAGCAGAGGGCAGGAGCCTGCCCGTGGGCAGCACGGACAGCGCGGCAGCCTCGGTGACTCCACCTGGGCACCCGATGTCCTGGGTGGCTCTGGGTTGGGTGACTGTTGGATGTGAGCAGGGCCAGCAGCTCCCCTGCCACTAGCAGACCCACTGTCTTCCTGACATGTCTTTGTCACGGTGTTCTGCATTTATTTTGGGGGTAAAAATGACCAAACACATCTGCACTTCTTTGYGTAACAGCAGTGGAGAAGTAGCTCCCCACGGTGTGCAGGTGAGCCCAGAGATGGGCCTTATATTTATGATACAGCCCAGCCCAGGACACCAGACACGCTACAGCTCACTGAGCACCCAGCAGTGCAGAAACACCTCTGCAGTGTCTTTGCCCTGCTCTGTACAGCACGTGCAAGGCGTGCAGTGATGTCAGGTTGTACCAAGCCTGATGTCAGCAGCCAGTCTTGTYGCAGCAGCAGAGATGTTGCCATCTGATGTGGTCCGAAAGCCCAAAGCCCCTGTGGCAGGAGGGGTCTCTGCTGGCCACATCTCTTCCCTCAGTGGCCATGTCATTTGTGCAGTTCTTACTGAACGTGGCCATCAGGGGAATAACTTACATAAAATACAAATTAAACAGACRCGGGCATTCCCAGCGGCCCTGGATTGGGGCAGGGGAAAAGCAAAACCTTCCCCACTCCCTGTTGCACCCAGGGGTGTGAAAGCGGACTGAATCCTCATGGGGAAGAGCAAAAACAGGGCAGGAGTGGGAGGGTCAGCATGTCGGTGACAGGAGCAGTGGGGAGCAGAGGATGGGCTGGGGAAGATGGGGCAGAGCTGGGAGGCAGCAGCCTGGCACAGCCCGGCTTAGGCCATGGCCACTGTGGCCACCACATCAGGGGCTGCTCACTCAGGGTGCCCCATGGCTGGSCTGGGATCTGTCCCAGTGCACATTATGGCAGTGATGAGTGGTTCAGTGGCACCACGGATCACRGGGTCACACGATCATCTTATCACAGGATAGTTCAGGTTGGAAGGGATCTTACAGACAATCCCATTCCACCCCCTGCCATGGGCAAAGACACCTTCACGAGACCAGGTTGCTCGCAGCCTTGTCCAACCCACGGTGCCATCACTGTGCAGGGCTGGTGTGGGGGAGCCCTGTCGACTCCCTAGGCTGCTGGAGAGCCAGAGCAGTGGGACCACATCCCCAGCAAAGCAGGGTAACCCCCGTGCCAGTGGGACTGGGCACCTGGCACAAGAGAGACTGTGGGCTCCCCAGACAGAGGGCGAGACCCCCCTCAAACCCCTGCCGGGGGAAGCAGCAGTGATGGCCTCGGTCCTGCTGCACAGGCCCCATGGCACCTGCAACACCTAACCCCCTCAACCACACCTGAGCCACCCAACCACGTCGGAGCCTTCCAAACCATGTTGGTGCCCCCCAAACATGTTCGAGCCCCACAGCACCACTGGCCTGAGTAGAGCAGCCCCAATGCAAAGTCAAACCCCCAGCCAACCCCGCCGGCAGCACTACAGGGAAGAAGAATCAAAAGGCAGAAAACCAGGGAAAATCTGATCGTGTTTATCAGGATGTACTGACCCTGCCTTTCTTGGTTTTTCCTGGGGCGAGGCGGGTTGGTCTGCACGTCGCTGCTGTCATGGGACCAGGAGTCACCGCTGGGTATGAAGGCAAGATGTAGTGAGCAGAAAAACTATTGGAAGAGACTGTCTAGATCTCTGGGAATCAGGACTTGATTGGCATATTTTGGGGGGAAAAGGCACATTCTCAGTGGRGAATCCTTGGCTCCTCCAGGGTCGCTCAGCAGTTCCAGGCACAGGAACATCCTTGCTGTCTCAGCTGCCATGGCTCTGCCCATCCACGAGGATTCATCCCTTGCAGTTGGACTCAATTTTGTTACTTTGCAGCCTGAGCTGGATGCAGGCAGGAGCTGCCCCCATCACCCCCTCAAACTGTTGCTGTGTGGGGCCACGAGTGTTCTTTAGTCCAAAACTCCGTAAAGGAGGCAGACACACAAGCCCATCGCTGCCTCTGGATGACCCTCACTTATTTCACTTCTCACTAGGGATCAGGACACTTCCTGAGGCATCAGAATGTTCATTTTTCCCAAATTCAAAGCATCTAGGAATTTCCCAGGTAAAAGAGATTTTCCAAGTGTTTAGAACTTTTCTCCTTCTATTTGCTGAGAGCTGTTAAGAACCGGAAATTGGAGTAATATAACACCATTAGACGAACCCAGCTCTGACAGAGACCTGAAGCCAAGGGCTGTGGACATGGAGGAGCTTCACCAAAGATGGCACCTGGGGACATGCTCCTTGGAACTTTATGGGGAAGGTGCTGGGTGATCTGACATGAATGGCAGATCCTGCTGCTGAGGGTGAACCCTCTGAGGCTTCACTCCAAGGCACCACCTTGATGCAGCACCTGGAAAGGCAGATGGGAACCTGGGGTGATCCACACCTCCAGCCACACAGGACGGCTCCAGGCACCAATGGGTGCTCTGTCTCTGGTCTGGCACCCTCAGGAGGCACCTGGCTCCAATTGCACCCTCCTGCAGCAGTCACTTAGAATCCTGCTGGCCGCCCCTCTGCTCCCATCCCATCCCATCCCATCCCATCCCATCCCATCCCATCCCATCCCATCCCATCCCATCCCATCCCATCCCATCCCATCCCATCCCATCTTGCACAGTCCATTCTTTCAGAGCTTTCTGGAAAGGGGTCAGAGGGCTTCGAGAGCCTGGGGTGGTTTTGATTACCCCCTACAGCCCATGCTCACTTCTCAGCCTCATTCCTGTGCTGGCACTGGACTGTGTTGTGCTTATCTCCAGGGACTGGAACAAGGATGTTTGTCCCAGAAAAGTGCTGCCCTCCCTCTGCATAGACCCTTCTCCAGCCACATCTTGTTCTTTYTACATGGCGTGTTATTACCAACAATCCTTGGTTATCACCAACAATCCTTGGTTGGCTCCACAGCTATCCAGCTATCAGTGGTTGAGACATACACATTAGCCCCTTATCTTCGGGGATTTTACACCGTACCACTTCATCCCATCTCCATCCAACGGGTGGGACCCGCCTCCGCCCTCCGGCGCGCTTGTACCTGGCGGGTCAGTGCGACCGGGCTTGGTTCACTTTACAGGCTTTGGGTGCAATCTAAAGGATCGCACAGACTCTCACCACCGACGGTGCTGCCGTCTGCCATGGCGCTGGATAATTGTAGGGCTGGAAAATTGTGGGGCTGGATAACGGTGCTCTTGGGCACCGACAGCACAGAAGGACACGCCACGGCCTCATCCTCGYCTCCTCCCAGCGCAGGAGCGATGGCTGCACATCCCATTCCCGTGCTCGCTGCAGCCCGGCGCTGCGGCTCCATCCCGGGGGTCACCAGAGCTGTACGCCGAGAGGCCGGAGAGCGGCTCCAGCGGCTCTGCCGCAGGCGGGGCTTCTCACAGCCGCCCGGAACTCACCCCTCCGAGAGTTCTAGGCAGGACCGGGAACACCCCGACCGGCAGAGCCCTCCCGGGCCGGGCCCGTGACGCAGCGCCGGGGCCGCCCCCGCTCCGCCTCCCCCGGCGCGGCCGCGGCAGGAAGGGGCGGGAATGGCGGTGGCGGGGCCCTTCCTGCCCCCGCGGGCACCCCCGCCCTCTGCCGCTGCCCGCGGCTCCACGTCGCGTTTGGGCGCCCAGAACAAAAGCCGCGCTGGGCTGGGCTTCCCCGACCCGGAATCTTCCCCGCGGCCGCGGCTCAGCCCGGGTCGGGGGCCCCGGGGAGGCACGACGTGCCCTGCCGGGAATCCCTGCGGCACACGCCGAGCATCGCTGCTCCTTAGCACAAACAGTCAGTGAGGGAGGGGCCCCCACGCTGTCGCTGACGGCAGTGGYCACAGGTCGCACCCAAATAGCTGATTCTCCCAGTTTAACTCTTGTCTTGGAGCTGGATAAGGAGATACTGGTCACACAGGGAGCATTCCTTACCGAGAGGGTGGTCAGACTCTGGAACAGGCTTCCTGGAGAGGCGGTCGGTGCCCCAAGCTGTCAGTGTTCAAGGGGCATTTGGACAATGCCCTTAATAATGGGCTTAAATTTTTGGTCAGCCCTGAAGGAGTCAGGCAGTTGGACTCCATGATCCTTGTAGGTCCTTTCCAACTGAAATGTTCTGTCTTATCCTATCCCCATCCCATCCCATCCCATCCCATCCCATCCCATCCCATCCCATCCCATCCCATCCCATCCCATCCCATCCCATCCCATCTATCCATATTCTATTCTCTTCTATCCATAAACTCAGGTGTAAAAGATATTCTTCAGGAGCAAACCCAGGCGGCAGCCAGTCATTCCATAGGATCACTGATCCCAGAATCAGTTGAACTCTTTGGAAGAGGACTGTATTAATGCAAAATGCATCTCTGCCCCAGGAAGCTGCTCAGGACAGCAGGCAGGCAGCCCTGTGCTCATCCCCAAGGGGTGCAGGTTCACAGAACATCGCTGGGCTCTCCCAGCCCACCCGTCACTGCTCAGTCCACCCACCACCCCACCCCAATCCCCCACTGCTGACCCACTGCAGGTGGCAAAACCACATCTGGTGCTGTCCCTAGGCCTGACCACGATGCTCCCAGCCAGGAACCAGGTACCTGTGAGATCCTTCCTCCCTTGCTTCCACCAGCACTTCCCGACAGCCAAGGGCTCATCCTCATCCCACCCCAGCATGGCTTTGACCCCTCCAGGGCAATGGTAGGGCTTTAAATGCAGCTGGAGAAAACCCAGGCTCCAGATCAAGAACACCCATGTCACACAAGCCAAACTTTTTCACCATGATTTCTGGAAGAAGTAAATGCAGCACCTGGCATTGGGGCCATGAACCCATTCATGTGCTGTACCCTCACATCCTAATCTTGGTCACACTGTAGCGGACAGCTCGTCACACTTCAGCTGTCCGTGGGAAAACTGCTGGCACAATGACATGAGGAAAGCAGCCACTACCCACACACTGGGGACTGGCACTGCCACACTGGGCACCACTCCCACGCACCTTTGGGTTTGTTGATGGTGGTTAGTCCACGCCAGCTCCCAGGCTCGGCCTGAAAAGAACTGCTGGGAAACGGGACAAGGGGTGCCCTGGACCTGCATGAGAACCAGAAAGCAGGGAATGCTGTCAGAGTAGACGAGCGCTGACRCGGGGCGAGTAACACTGCATGGGAGCAGGGAGGGCAGGGACACGACCCCTCCYGACTGCCACAGTGGGATCTGACTTGGGAAGGAGAGAGGACCGATTGCTGTCCCTCGTGGAAAACACGGCTGTGCTGCTGTGAGAGGCAGCAGGAGCCGCGCCCGCGGAGCACACCCACCCCGGGGGAGGGAACGCGGGGGCCAGGCTGTCGTTAACGGGGGCGCGGGCACCGAGTGAAGGGCATGGCAAGGGGGAAAGCTCTCCAATTTACACTAAGGTGTAAATCTGCCGCTCTTCATGTTCTATCAGTGGGATCCACCATGTAGAGAGAACTCTTGTGTAACAGACTAATTGGTTTCCAGCTCTGCAGTGGCACTGCCCACCACTTGTGTATCAACCTCTCCGAGCACCCGGGACTGTCTTCTTCTTCTTTAAACAACTGTCCCCGTTACTTGTCTTATTTGCATCTCATCAAACACGTGACATTTAAAGGAGACACCTAAAGGGGCTGCACACACCAGCAAGGCCAGAGCATGACTCCAACCAGCTGTGGTGTCYCCCAGCAACAGGTGAATCATAGAATCCCAGAATGGTTTGGGTTGGAAGGGTCACAGCTCATACAGTTCCACTCCCCTGCCACGGRCAGGGACACCTTCCACTGACSAGGCTGCCCCAAGCCCCGTCCAACCTGGCCTAGAATACTTCCAGGGACGGGGCAGCCACAACAAAAGGCCATGCTTCCCTCCTCCGCCTTTTAGGAGGACACCACGGAGCCTGCCAACTCAACCACTTGACTTGGGCATAGGAAAAACTTTTATTTACATGTTAATTAAAAAAATACTTGACAAAAAAGGCATACAGTATTTTATACTAAAAGAATAAAGATTTTTATTAAGCACTGTAAGTTGCATTCAATAGCCTTCAAAGACACCACACCACAATCCATCTACAACCAGCCAAACCCAACAGTAGTTCATTCTTGCACAATCCATGAGTTGGGGCAGAACTCCCTTCAACTTACATTAAGATACCTACTTAGCTCTGGCGGGCAGGGAATGGGGAATTACACCTCATTTCTGATCACTAATGTGTGATGAAGAGCATCAGGAGAATTATATGAAAACGAATATAAAGAAATGATTCTGATTTTGAAGTACATTAAGTTTGGAAACACTAACAAAAACATCAAAATGATACAGGTATATTTGCTTATACTAAATTCTTGATGGGAAAGTTCTCAAGAACAAGCCATTTGTTTCCTGCTACAGAAGGGGGGTACTTTTTTTTTTGAAGATCAAAGCGTTTTTTTTTTTGTTTTTCACAGAATTTCATATTTGCTAATATGAAGGCATAAAACAGCAACAGAGAACAATAATGCATACAGCAATGAGTACACCAGGGTAACGTTGATATTCAAAACGGCTAGATAATTTTTTTTTTAAAGTTTTAGAATAAATGCAACAGAGGTCAATAATCACAAAATTTTAAGGTTAGAGCAAGATCAGTCAATGACTAAACATAGTTAACATCTTTTATAGGACTATTACTGATTATTAGCTTTTTTTGTTTTGCAAATGGGCACAGTACTTGTAAGAATGGAAGAAAGAGGACAATAACATGCATAATATTAACTACACACTTTAAAAATCATGAACCATGCAGAAGTTTAGCTCAAATAGTAGTACTAATGGTCTACGTCTGATTCAAAACCACATAGTTCATTGATCACGGATGCATGGTATTAGTCACAAAAAGTTTCCCAACACATTGTGTTTGTTTTGAAAGGTCGTTTGCATCTTCTATGATTTCAAGTTTATCTCCGTTTAACTCGCTYGTAACGTATGTATGATGTCTATTGAACTCAGCAGAACTGCAGTGTTACTGAGAATTGGTAGTTTCGAGAGTTTGCACATTTTTAACACAAAAGAACCACGGCAACGGTGATGAGATTTCAGAAAGAAAAAACTGTGGTTGTGCCTTTTTCCCCCCATAATCATGAAATCAAAGCCTTAAAGAAAGCTTTATTGTGACACAGTAATGCAAAATCAAATATAATGGCATACATATGGTGCCAAGTACTAAAAATTATAGTTTTAAGCTATATATACTTAAAGACTGCCAAAATTTGTTTTCTTTATATTTCAAAAAACAAAACTACAAGCTTTTGTCATAACCAGTTTAAACTTTATGTATACTTCATTTTAAGTGCGGGAGTCAAATGCTCTTCATTCTCTTTTTTTTTTTTTTTGTTTTATTGTAGCATTTTGACTACAACTGGTTAAAACTAAAAAAATGTGTTGTTTAAATCTCTGACATCAAAGAGGGATCCGAATTTCCAAAGTCCTCATTTTTCTCTTACGGAAAGGAAAAAATGTACGTAACTGTAGGCTCTCTTTCTTTCCAGATATTCCTAATCCTGACCCTTCCCAACATCCTTCACCCTCTATAAAAAATAAGTTTACTCTTCTTTTTTTAAGACAGTGGCCTCAAGAGCATCATCTTTATGGCAAACACTGTCTGCATTTAGTGCATTTAAGTGAGGATTCGTATTGCACATTTTAGAGTCATTACTCAAGGCACTTTCAGACTGATTGGAAGCCCTGATGTCTCCTGTATTCCCATTCATCTGGGAAGCTGGTTTTTCCTCAGTCACAACTCCATTTTCAGCCAGGGATCCATCTGAAGACACAAGTGAGGATTTAGATTCCTCGGATTTTGACTTAAGTTCTTTGGCTACTTCTTCTGCTGAAGCAGCGTAAGGAGGTTTGCCCTAGTTGTTAAAAAAAGAAGAGAATTACTGAAGAACCAGTGCTAGAAATGTATATAAATGTACAGTCTGATATAAGGACACTACAACAGGCAGCATGCAGGGCACAGGATCGTGAGTGAACACCAAATATTAGGCATTTCTGAAAGAAGTGGCCCACAAAATACACAGTGAGGATTTTCGGTGTTCCCCAGAGCCTTCTGATGCCCCTGGGGTAGATGCTTTAGTTTTAACTTCGATGTTGCACTCCTTTCACAACATCAGAGCTACACAAATGTCTGAAACACCGAAACTGAGAATCAATGTACAGCTGAACTCTGCTTCTTGGTTCATGTGTGTTGTGACTCAGTGGCAGGATTCCATGTTACTCAAACACAAACCCAACTGTTTCCAGCCAGCGTTTGAAGGAGCGCAGAGGCACCATGCACTATTCCCTGCACCAAGCTATATGCTTCCAAGATTAGGAAAGGGTTTCATAAAAAAGCATATAGTAAAATCTTACAAGACTGAGTATAGCCATAAAATCCAGACTGATGCAGCATACAATTAGTTTTTAAGTAACTACAATTAATCTTAGCGTTCCAGAAACATAATAGGCTTTAAACAAACCCAAATAAGCAGGCTGGGCTGCTAAGAAGCAGCACTCTGGTCTGTCACACTGTTCACAAAGTCAAGTGATAAGAAATGGCTTAAGACAGGGACACCTCAAACAGCAGCAAACAGCTTTGCTGTGTAAAACCCTCCATTTTTACCTACTAGAACAGYTGCACTAAGCTGCTGAAGGATTTTACAGAAGGACTTTGCAGGTGAGTCAGAACTGCTGTTCTCYAGCATTCTCATTATCCAGATAATCACAATTCTCAGTCCCATTGCACAGTTATGGGACTGGCACATGAGGACAAGGGACACTGATCATGTGTCTATGTGCCTCTTTATAGACATCTTTAAGTCCAGCTTTCAAGACATGCTTTAGTTTCTTTCCAGAACAAGAGTGAAAGGTCTCATCTTGGAACRAAACAGACCAGTCTGGTGTGCTTGATAAATACAAAGAGCTGGTTTTGGTCAGATTCCCAAGTTTCGGGGAGAAGTGACTCAGGCTGAGCCTGGCCCCACAACTGGCCATCACAATCCACTCACTACRTGGTAAATTTCCAAGTTCTCCCTGCCATGTGCATTTAAAATCACCTTTTTGCTCTTCCTGTACAAGGAACATACTATAGGGCCTTGATGACCACAAAATGCAATGAGCTCAGGTCCATAAAAAATGCCATTTATCTTTCTTCTCCAGGCACAATTTTACACACAGGTCCTTGTGATGACAAGTATTTACCAGCCAAATTACATATCATTAATAAAAATGCAAATACCCAACCTTGATGGCACTTGTCAAGACACCTGCAGGTATTACCTGAACTAYACTCCCCTATGTACACCTGTAGTAAGCCTGGAGTATTTGGGAGCTCGTTTTCAGGATTTCCTTTATTTCAAAGCTTAAGGTACTCAGAAATTAGATGCTCTATCATTAACACAGTGGTTTCTCTTCTATTTAAAGATGTAAAGTTTCAGATTGACAGGTACATTTGTAGACATATAGAGTCTGTGTACACGGAAATTTAACAAGGAAGAGAAGTATTTGAATTTTTACACCTAGAAAACAGTAAGTTTTACTGGAAGTTGGTAGTTGCTTTGTTATCTACTGGAGAACACTCCCTCTCCTACTGTCTGACACCTGAAAACACCCCCCTACTCTCAGGTCTCCCTGAAAAATGGCATGTTCATATGACATATTTATTGTGGAAGTTTTTCCAGCTATTTACTACTCATTCATCCATTCATTCAAACTGCATAGCAGCCAGAACCATGGAAAAGGGAGGAAAACAGAACTCTGAAAGCAACTGGCATTTCATACGGATCAGCAGTTTGCCTCAGCTATATCTGAAGGATCCATGGAATAGACAGAAGTCACGATCCATGGACGCTTCGCAGGCTGTCACCGGAAAGGAACCTGCGTGCTCGGGGGSCAAAGGCTGCTCTGCTATTCCCAAGAAGTTTAGAGCGAGCTCTTTGATCAGGAGCATGGCAGCAGCAAAGATCCTTCACTGCTACAAACTTTCCTTCGTGAGGTTGGACCGTGGTCCCAGAAAAGAAACTGGGGAAGAGTGGGGGCAGGAACAGAACTGCTAATTAGTTTCAGCTTTGTATTTCTCCCATTTTCTAAATTTTCTTCTACTCCCACGGCTGGTTAGAGCTGTGTAGGCACAGGATTCATGTCAAAATACATTCTTCCACGTCTGTCTTTAGAAGCAAAGTTTGCTTTAAGTGAGCTGTGACACCAGCCTGTCCTGTCACCGCTGTACAGCTCACAGCTTCCACGAGTCGCCAGAAACACTTGTAGCTGTTAAAGTGGTGCTGGTCTGGAGTCCACCCCAGCCCAGCCTGTCAGAGCGTGCTGCAGTCAGGCACATGGCTTCATTACCTGAATTGCTCCCTGGCTTTTATAACCTCGCCCATAGTACCTTCCACCTCTTCCAAAAGTTCTTATCACCGGAGTGGAGATAACTCCTCTGGGACGCCTGGAGGGGTGGGGAAAGGGGAGAAAATAAAACACAGATCAGTTTTGTTTACAATTGCTTTACACTTAAGTTTTGCTGGAGTATTTTTTCCCTAGCTTTATTGCCTAGTGCCTGACATCAACATGTCTTTAAAGAGGCAAAATTACTAATTCTGAATTACAGGGTCTACTGCTTGCAAGTGTATCAAACCCAAAAAACCTTCTGGGTCTGGAGCAATAAAATGTCTGTTTCTGTATTTCCCTTCTAAAGAAACAATAAATGATACTTTCAAGCTTTGCAGAAACATTTTCCAAGTGTCAAATTATCCTCATGGCACTTTAAAACCAGAGCTCAAAATACTTTCACCTTACAAAAACAGCAATTTGAGCCACTTACAAGGCCACTGCCCCCATTTAATAACATTTCCCATATAAATACACAAGACAGACATGATCTGATAAAATAAGGTGAGGCAAAATAAAAAAATCGCTTTGGTTTTGATGGGAGAATACAAAAGTATCTAAGAAACTGAGGGAATAAAGGAGTTTCACCTGTATCTGGCATGTGGCAATTGATAAGTTGGGATGCTTTCCAATGGAGACTCCCAACTTGGACACATCAGGTGGTGATTTTTGGTGTGATTCAGTACAGATTATATCAGATGAAACCAAATGTTCTCCCCTTGGCCTCAAGTTGTGCCAGGGAGGTTTAGATTAGATATATTTGGAGAAATTTCTTCACAGAAATGGTTGTCAAGCCCGGGCACAGGCTGCCCAGGGTAGGGCTGGGCTCACCATCCCTGGAACTGTTCAGAAAACACATGGATGTGGCACTTGGAGACATGGTTTAGGGGTGAACATGGTGGTGGCTGGGTTGACAGTTGGACTTGATGATCTTACAGGTCTTTTCCAATCTTAACAATTCCATGATTTGGCTAACAACTGCTTTAATTCCATCAGTTGCAGAAAATCAACTTCCCTATCATTATGTCAAGGATACTGCTCACGTAAAAATTCCTTTTGTTTACTCTTACTAGAAATACCAGATTGTTCTAAAAGCATGGGAATGCTCTCTGTTTCCTCTGGATCTGCTGCCTGATACTGGGAGGTCCTGGCGTGACACCTGGCCCCACTGGGGCGGGCTGGAGCAGCTGAGTGCTGCTTGGGTCCCTGAGCTGAGCRAGGCTGAACTGCCCCAGGGGAGCAGCACTGGCCTGTGCCCCACCAGTCTCCTCTCACACACTGTGAATTCCCACACTGGGCAGTAAGAAATCAAATTCTGGGGTTCAGAAACAACACCACAGAAAGAAGAGAGAACAACTGTGGTTTGCATGTGAGTCCCCCTTACTGCGTTCCTTCCTTGCCAACCCCACTGGCTCTCTTTTTACAAGGGGAAAGTGTGCCCTTCAACGAGCTGAGCAAGACCTCTCCCCCTCAGAAAAATCACACTAAATACACTGATGGATCGAAGCCAATACAAAGCAGCTGGTATAAATTTACACAATAAGAACATCTGAGCTYAGTGTTGCAGAGACGTGAGGCAATGGGGTGAACAAGCCTGACTTGATTCCCTCTGCTGGAACAGATAAAAATGGAATACAAGTGTGCAGAACTGGGCCATGAACTGAGACAACCTGCTGTGCTGTTTCCTAGTTGTGACCTTTGGTAGGAAATAACCGCTGCCAACAAGAAATCCAGTCGTTAAAGTGCCTGGAGATTTAGACTGGATATCAGGAAAAGGTTCTTCCCCCAGAGGGTGCTGAGGCACTGAACAGGCTCCCCAGGGAATGGGCATGGCCCCAAGGCTGCCAGAGCTCCAGGAGCGTTTGGACAATGCTCTCAGGCACAAGGTGGGACTGCTGGGGTGTCCTGTACAGGGCCAGGAGTTAGACTTCAATGATCCTCGTGGATCCTTCCAAGTGAGGATATTCTATGGTTCTGTGATTCTGTGTTCAGGCAGAATACTTAGAACGAGTGTGTTTTCCTACTGGTTCTATTTTAATATCAACTGACCCAACAAACAGGTCAGGTAAGCTGCCTGCAGTAATTTTCCCTCTGACCTATTCTAGTATCGCGACATATGAAGAATTTCCTACCGGTGATGATTTGACAGAGACAGGAATATCTGGCATTGACAGTTTGCCTGTCTTTTTGGGGTGCCAACTTGCACCCAAACCTTACTGCCTGAAGACAGTACCTCCAACAAAAAGAAATGTCAAGTATTTTATCTCAACTCAAAAGCTGCTATTGAAGAATTGTCAAGAAGAACTGTGAAGAATTCTTCTGTCATAAAGGTACTGACAGGAGCAACGACACCCTTTCAGTGATCTGTTAACTTCCCAGATCAGGAGGGTTCTCAGTTGCTGGCTACTGATGTTCTGCATGAATTCAGGTATTTCCCTCTTCAGGAGATGGAGGAATTGCTGTCCTGTGTCAATGTAAGCCAGTTCTGAACCTGAGGACACCCTCAGACCCTGCTCGGGGTGCTCTGGCAGACACTGGCCTTGGGCAGGACACCAGCTATCACCAGCACCTCCCTCCACGCAGTGCAGGTTACTGGAAGRAGCAACCAGCTTCTGTTCACATATTCTCATGAAAAACAGAACTGGTGATCATCCAATAACCTCATTTCAATGGTGAAAAAGGTTAGTTTGTTCACTGATACCCAAAGAAGCCTCATGCCTCCTCACCTCTGCTCATTTCCACTGTCTCCAGCTGCTGAACTGGAGCAGCACAGGGGTCCCAAGAACCCCACATGCCYGCACAGGTACCTGACAGTTGTCTGAAACACCTAAAACAACACTGAATGCTTCTGTTTTGGCAACTAAATCTCAATCTAGAGAATTAAGTGGTCCTAGTTAAATTTGGACCCCTGAAAGGGTCAGCTCTGCTCCCACACCAATGCTGTGCTGCTGCTAAACCTATTCGTATTTGTTTGTGCTGCTACTGCCTCTCGCTGGCCCCACAGCAGCTCCCATTCTCCCAGGGCTTCAGATCAACCCATCTCCTCACTCAGCCCAACACGACAGGCATTCCAACAGCTCTGGCTGACTCCAGCATGAAGCTTCCTACTGTACACTGGAGTAAATTAACAGATAGATGGAATTCATGCAGTGCAGACTTAGTCTTTCTGACTGCTGCTCCCTAGCTCAAGGTGGCATAAATACATCAACTTTACTCCATTTCTAATACACAGACACAATACATAAATGGTGTTACTTTGGGATTGTCTCCTGTAACAGACACAATCTTAATTAAAGATAAGAGAGTTCTGTAAGGCACAGAACAAGCAAGCCTATGGAAAAAATATAATCTTAGAAATAATGGACTAAATGTTTTTGTAATAAAGTATTTGGTTTTCAGACATGTTGTGCACCTGTAACTTCAGATGTAGTGAAATAAGTGGAAGAGCTGAAGAAATTACTATTCTTTTAAGCATACTTCCATCACAACTGTAACAGAGAACTATTAAACATAGAAATGTCCTTCAGGTGTTTTCTGCTTCACAGAAGGATTACATAATGTCGTTATTAAAAATGTTATCATACTTCTTAATAAACGTCCTGCCATGAAACAGAAAAGAACTGAATGTAATAGATCTATTGATTTCATGGAAGAGAAAGTCCCGAAGTCATCTCCTCATGCAAAACAAACCTCTCTGCATATATACATATTTGTATATCTCTATCTCAGATAGAGTATAGATTATATTTGCACATAAAAATGCTTTTATCTATAAGAATAACTGATTAAAAATATCTTAAAAGGAATGTCAATGCTTTTCTTGAATATTCAGTGGGTATAATTGACCTTATGTGTCCCAAAATGTGTCATATGCAATCTCTACTGCCTCCAACTTTTCCCTGTTTTCTTTGTTTCCCCAATCCTTAAATCCCACATGAGAAGCACGTTCCCAGGCTGGCACTTACCCTCTGGCTGGTCCTCCCACGGACACCACCTGCAGAGGAAATGGCCCTCTCCCCCCTCGTCCACGTCTGCTTCCAGCCCAATGGCCGACTACAGTGCCGGCAATTTCAAGTTTCCCTCCCTGAGAAGGAATAGGTTGGACTCCTGCACATAAAAGCAAAACCAAACCTTGATCTTCACAATCATCACRGTAAAGTTCCAAATAAATGGAAAGCTGGTTTGCCCAGATTTCACCACATGTCCCATTTCCTCTACGGATATGTGAGATTATTGCCCATTTTGCAGTATTCCAGAAGTGTTAGAACTCCAAGAGTCTGTTSCCCCTCCCCCCTTTTTTAAAAACAGGTAAGACTTCTGAAAAGAAAAATGATCTGACATGAGTGCTTCAGTTTCGGTAATTAAAAATATACTTGAGACAAGTCTCAAGAAACAAGGGGAATTTTACAAGCTGGCTGAAGATTGTTTTTTTCCTGCATTCCTAATGAAGAAGGAATTCTTGCAGGTTCAAGGCACTTTTTAGCCACCACCAAGTATCAGCATAAACCACAAACATTATATTTGCAATAAAGAACTTACTAGGCAGGATTAGCTGTACTAACACTAAGTTGCTATAAAAATGTTGCATTTAAACAGATCTGAGTTTAAAAGGTGGGTTTATCTTTCCCCTGTCCAAGAAAGCACCTAAAATTACAGTTGTCTAAGATGCAACTGTAGCTTCTGTTCAAGTTGCTCATGTCTTGTGTTTTGCCCTTAAAAATCAGCTCTGGGGCATAACGTGTTTCAAGAAATCCAGGTAAGTGAACTGAGCAAGATGTTACTGGTAAGACCATCAGCACCAAAAGGGTTACGAACCGCAGCGTTTACACAGACATAATTAGTCTCCAAACGTTAATAGGCTGGGAACTACACTACAGATTATATCCAGAAGGTTCCTACTTCCCTGCGCAAGTCCTTCAGCTCCAAATGCAGACAGTTTGCAGGRGCAGAGATATTCACACATGAAGCATTAGAGGAATGGTTGCTCTTAGGACAAAAGCTCAGAGGCCAGAAAGAACAGCTAAATACATGGGAAAAATTTACCCTAAACAGGTTTCCATCGTCCCACATCATACAGGAAGTGAGCAACAGGCACACAGGTAGGGAAGTAAATCCCACTCCTGTGTCCATGCCAGCACTGATGCCAGCGAAGAAGGGCTCAGCAGTAACACCAAAGTCAGTCATTTCTACGTTGGGTCTTTGCTAAAAGCTCAACTGGCCCCAGATTTTGGAAAATCCCTGTTAATACAGTGAGGCAGAGGCCAGCAGGTTACAGATCCCCTCTTTGCCTTTGGAAGCATAGGAGACAGCCCGTCCCGTTGTGTTTTCAGGCTCTCCTGTATTTGGAGGAGGGTTTCTAGGCATGAGGGGCCCTGGCGCCGGGGGCTTGCAGCAGGGACAGGGAGCAGAGTGGACAGCAGCCCAGGCAAGGCTCTAGAGAGGGAAGCTGAGACAGTTAGGGAGACAGGGAGTCAGTAGGAAAGCCTCAGACCAAATCATACAGTGGAGGAAGCCGTTGCCAGAAGCTCTAAGAAAAGGGTTTTGGGTATAATTACCGCCCTGAAACTTGCTAGTCCTGTTGCTGTCATTGCCAGAGAAGGCTCCGGAGTGTCCTGCTGCTGCCGCCACCCGGAAGGCCCGGTAAGCGCCTGTGGCTACTGTTTCCCCATAAGGGCCTCCGAAGCCATAGACTCCTGTTAGACCCAGGGTAAAGAAAGACAGGGGAAAAGCTGTGAGGGGGCCAGGCATCCGGGAAGGCCCCAGCAGAGAGGTTGCTGCCTCCTTCCACCCTTCCAGAGCCAGCCAGGAGGGCCACACTCCTGCGGGCTGGGCTCCTGTGGGCGATGCTGCAGCACCGCACCAAGGGAGCCCTGGCAGAAGGTGTCCTGCTGCCTCAGCCAGCAGGGAGTCTCTTATTYGAAGGGCAGGCCTTCACCCTGGGCTTGGAACGGGATCCCAACTTCTACGGCATTGTAAAGGCTTGTGACAATTTTTTAGCAGTGAGCTCTGGTGGCTACAGACATGGCGCACCCGGCATGCCTGTGTCCAGTATTCAAACACCTATGGGCCTTGATATGGAGAGATTTCGAGGAAGGGGGCAATTCTAGGAACAGCCTGGAATGGTTGTACTTACACTTGAGGGTGCCAATGGTTATATGACTGTAGCAAAACACAGAGGGGTGGGGAGGGGGAAAGGTGGTCTTCAACCCTGACAGTTAAACCTGTCTGTTAATTTATAAATGTTTTGAAGCAATGTACTGTACAAATCAGAGCTTTTTCATATCACCCAGTGTCAATCCATTCCTCTTTTTCCTAGTTCTGCAGTAACAGTAAAATATTTTGATCTGGCATAGTTACTAAAATCCTCATGGAAATACACAGCAATACAGCACATTCCGTATCACTGGGCTAATAAAAGCAACCCCAAAATACAGTGATTGGCACATGCCAACACAAGCTGACCACTTGATTTTATGTATTTTCCCTATGAAATTGAACAGGGAAATGGGTTGATAGTTTTGGGAATGCGCAAGGTAAGGTAATGTGTGGCACCACTGTCCCATCACTTACCAGCAAAGCCTCTCCCCCTGCCCTGAGGTGGTGGGACTGGCCCAAAGTGTCGAGGATACATAGAAGCTGGATAGAAAGGCATGGCAGGTGGAGGTGGGAAAGGGAGAGGATGGTTCTGCCTGGAGAAATTTAATCCTTCTAGGATGCTCTGACGCATCTTTTCAACCTTGGCTGCCTGCTCAGCCTAGGAATAAAGAGAAGGTCACAGAGGGATATTAAAATTCTCATTTCAATTGTATAAAGCCATATTTACACAACAAATTCAAAGAAGAATGCAAAATAATAGAGGAGTAAAGACAGAATCATCATCCTAAACCTGTACTGCAAACCAGAGTTTTTGCACACAGCCTGAAACATGCCTGGAGGATTACAACCCTGAGAGGGACCAAAGCCACCATCAGTAGCAAAGCTAAGATCAGCTTCCCTCAAGTCAGAAATAAGAAGAGATACGATTTCATACCTTCCAAATAGTTAAAAACAAAAAAACTTTGGTTTTTGTAATCACTCAGTAAACTGTTGATTTTTATCAGTTTCCTGGTTTTACAGTTAGATAATAACTTTCCATGATTTGGATACAACAAAAAACTCCTTCATTTGTATTTTAAGATGGTTGTAAGAAATGTGAAAAGATTTTGAGCTAAGGACCYCAAGAATGACTTTACAGTCTGTCAAAAAAATTAGAAATCACCAATTTTCTTTCACTACAAACCCRGTGCAGCTTAGTCCTTTGGACAGTCTGACCCAAAAAGGTAGGACTTGAACAAATGAGCAGAGTTTCCAACTTGGCCATTCATTATATCACAATGTTTGTTTTCAGAGAGAAAAAAAAATCAAATTAAAGTTGATGCCTCTTCTTCCAAATCTACCCAAATGCCATCCTAATCATCAAGAGATAAGAGACTGAACAGCAAAACCCACCCATTAGCCATTCTCCTTGTACTTGCCTTTAAAAGCAGAGGTGACACATGAGGTAAATGCTGATAACCCACCCCATGTAACCCTTGTGGGCACCCGGGGCGCTCCATCACCCTGCAGGACTACGCACCTGACCATCACAGAGGTCGATGAGCGGAACTTTCTCCCGGCTTGCTTTGATGAGCTTGGTCTGGAATAATTTCCCATCAAAATACATCCAGGGACAGCAGTGCTCCCATGGAATCGGCTGTCCGCAAGCGTCGTTGGCAAAAAGAGCCATATCCACACCGCTCATAAACAGAGCAGACAGCTGGATTCCACGGGGATCCAGATTCTCAATCTGTTTGGAAACATGGTACATTTAGTAAGATCGCAATGGGATGTAATTCAAAGTTATTCCAATAGTTACATTCTTCTCAAAACTCTTGCAAACAGAGGGATTTTAAAAGGTCATCCAGACTTTCAAAAGTTTGAGCAGAAGAATGCACCAGAACCTCTCACTTGTGCATGCAGAGCTGCAAATTTCGGGAAAGCTGTGGTCCCATCCACCTGCTCCGGAGACCACAGATAAACACAAACCCCTGTTTTCTCAACACAAAGTGCAGGAAACTATTTCTAAAGACACTTACAGGAAATCAGCACTAGAAAACTTCATTAAAAATTTTATTCCAAGTAATTATGTGTTTCTGAGAAGTGCTGTAGAAYGTTTCAGGAATGAGCTCAATGAAAATTTCACTTTTCTTCCCATGTAACACATTTCCTTCCAAACTTCTTTATAATGGATTTTCTATTAGTTTGAATCAAGATTTTGCTTTAAGAACATAACTCTTAGTAACAAAGTAGTGTTTATGCCTACAACAGCTTTATTTAGGATGCAGGATAGAGACACATAGGTAGAATTAAAAAGTGAATAATAGCTAGTGGTCAAAGCAAAAAAGATTCGCTTGCAGCAAGTGTATTTTTAGCTCTGGCATAAGAAAATATCACTACTGGTGTTCTCTGAAATACGTCTCAAAATATCAGCCATTGCTTGGAAACGTTTTCAAGACCTTGGTATTAAATTTTAAAATTAAACTCCATTACCACCTTTCCTTACACATAAGCAACCTTTAAGGGCCCAAAGACTATCCCACTCATTTTGCGCATACACAGCTGTGTTCAAATTCAGCTGCTCTTTCTGTCTGACTTCACAAGCTGCTTCCTGTGAAGACAGTAACAACTGTGACGGTATTATTGCATCTTCCACCTAACCAACATATCTTGTGGAAGCTACCTGCAGTACTTTCTGTATGACTGAAAAATAAAACAAGTACTATTAAACCAAAATGCTGTCTGCTATCACTGGCCTTTTGTTTTGTATTGGAATGGAAACAATATTTTCTCTGGGAATTCCTTTCTTAGGTCTCTAAGAACAGTGATTTTCACAGTGGAGTTTCTTCCTCTTTGCATCAGATCTTAAGAGAGAAAGCGARACTTTGATGGCTCTATAATTATAGATACCTTTCCCAAAATCTCTACCCCTAGATGTCATTCAGGCTGTGGGCTCACCATCCCTGAASTGTCCAGGTTGGACAGGGCTTGGAGCCACCAGTGGAAGGTGCCCTGCCCATKGCAGAGCACTGGAATGAGATAAGGCTTTAAGGTCACTCCCAACYCAGCTCAGTCTTTGACTYTGATTTGTTTGTGTCGTGTTTGGAGAAGGGACATTGTAGACCAAGTGGCTGATACACGGCTGCTCTTTGATGCATCCAGCCTGGCCTACAAAACTGTCATTTGAATTTCTGCTACCCACAGGTAAARTTACTCAGCTTCAGGAGAGTTTGGGGCACGTGCCTTGAACCACACTCTCACGAGCCTTTGAAAGACTCTCTGCTACACTCTGCCAAGCGCAACCCTGGTTCCCTCAGATGAGCTRCGTGTATTTCTCGTGAGCACACAGCATAACTCATGGTCAGGTCGCTCCTTTGGCAGAGGYTGGCCACACGCTGCCCTGAAGACAGAGTACTGCTCCTTGTCCAACACAAASACAGCCGCCGTCTGCTCTGGACCAAAACCTCCAGGGCTCTGAAAAACCCAGCACACAGAGCTCCCACACAAATGTCAACACCTTGAAAAGGAGCTTCAGCACACACCCAAATGAATCTCCTGATGGACAGCATCTATGGTTAGGCTGCTTTTAAGGTATTACGCACAAGCAGCACTCAAACCCACTGTTCTCAGGAGCCTAATACTCTTATAATCCGTGTCCGCAGTGATCCAGTCCCAAGTACTGCAGCAAAGAAGCAGCTGTGCACGAACCCATGGGGTGTTCACTACAGCTATCTGCAGTGCTGCACATCTTTTTCAGCAATGAGGGAAAACACAAATAAATGTCTTCCTAATGGATTTTATTTATTTATGATTTTTCTGTTGGCATTCACCATATATGAGGATTTTGGTTTTCTGTTAACTCTGCCACTGTCCTTGCTAACAGGTTAGTTCTCTACTTGCTGTGTGACAAGTTCAAACCAATTTTGAAGTGGATTTAGCCTTCTTCCCCTTACACTGACTTTTAYGGCTAAGTGCTGGGTTTCCATGAACAGATTGATTTGGTTAATGGATTGAGGCTGAGAAGTCCTTGCCAAGGTGCTACAGGCAGGAACCCAACCCAGATTCTGCTTGTCAGCCACAGAAAAGAAATAGCCACTTGCTGGCTTTGAGAATCTTCCTGCAGACCTGATATCAGTGACAAAATATTCCTGCAAAAAGCCTAATAGCTGGAATCTGCCTGAGCTTCATTACTGCTTCCCCAGAGAAGAGGGGTGCTAGWTTGCTGCTCGTGTCCATGCCCCTGAGTGAACACGAGTGTACTTGTGAACATGAACCGACTCGGGGAACAAGGGCCACCTCCTCCTTGCTGCTTTACATTCTGTACTTACAGCAAGGATACCCCACTATCTAGCAGTTAGCCAGCAGTATTTACTTAATGGAATGCCACTTTGAAATTTTAACTTTTAAAATCCTCAAAATAATGATTTATACAATTCTATGAGAATTCATAAACTGTTTTACTTGTTTCTCCTGCATTTTTCCTCTCAAGATTATGTAAGTCTCTCTCCATTTCTACACTTAGCTGCAAAAAYCTTTTGAATGCTGAACCATAAGAAAATACCCAGGTTAGTATTTAAAAACAGCCACACTGAGAAGAAGCCTTTGTTCTCCTTCATCTTTTCAATGGAAGCACATTTTTTGAACTTCCAAGACACAATTACTTGACAAATTGTGAGAAGAGGTTCTGCAGTATAGAATATGTTTAGGATTTTAGTTACCTATCCAACTAGTGAAACAGAATGGATTATGAATGTCTGGAACACTTTAAACTACCAACACTAATATTTCGGAAAGTACAGGTCATTGTGCAAGCCTTTTAGTGAGACAGGCACATGCAGACCTGCCACTACAGTTAATTCCCAGAGCGGCTGGGAATAAATCTCTTAAATTACGTAAATTATATTTAAGAATTACCTTGAGTTCCTGAAGCTGGTCAGGTTCATAGAGCTTTGGAGACAATGCTTGGGCGAGGAAAGCATCAAGTTCCTGGCGACGCAGTATGCGCACCCCCGGCCACTGTACCATATACCTGTCAGGGAAGCACATCCTTATTCAGCAGCTTCTTAATGGGTAAATCAAGTGGGACTTTAGGCGATCAGGAATCACCAATGTATATACAGAACATCTGACAGGAGAGAAACATGCTGTCCAGTGAAAAGAGGAGCTTTAAGATACCACTTTTTTTACATACTAACTATTCTATATGGAGAAACAAAGAGTTAGTGAGTTTTAGTGCTCAAAAGGCAAGATGAAGTTCAATAGAACCAAAGACAAATTTACATTTATCACTCTCAAAAATGGCTTAAATTTTATCATGTGTAACATGCTAACCTTGGATTCTGACAGAAATATAAGCTATTTGTGTTGAATAATTAACCCAAAGGTAAGCATCTCCCAATTCCTCTGTCAATTTTCAATCCAAAAATTAAGCAGGTCAGGATTTTGGACCTTGTGACTCCCTCTTTGGAAAGCTGAAGTACAGAATTAATACTTCTACTGTTGGTTATCATCACCTCAACTGGATGAGCGATTCTAACCCAGGGAGCCTCATACACCACAGGCGTCTTCACATGAGCTTCACATCCTGATAAGATGCTATGCAGCTTTTTCTGAACGACTCTTGCTGTGCAACTTCACCCACACAAACCTCTGAGGCCCCAAACGTTTTTCACTAAGCTGAAGCTTAAGGTATGCTAAGTGAAAACTAATTCAAATGGAACAGCCTCTTTGCAACACAAGATCTTTTTTGTCTTCCCTTCAATCCTTTAGAGACTGAAAAAGAACTACACAACATGCTTTTCTACAACCAAACCAAACCCCCTTTCCTAGTGAGGCTGCAAATAGGAATTAACATTTTCTACAGAGATTCCACAGTGAAACCTTTCCTCAGTTCTGATTTCTCCGGAGGTGACACTGACCTTAGCACACAGCAGAGCACCATAAGATGAGTGGGCACGTTAGTTGGGTTGAGCATTGCTGGTGTGTCTGATCGCATACAGGCCAGAAACGCCCTCATCCGTCGGTTCTTGTCTTCCACGGCTTTGCCCAGCCACAGCTTCTTCAGGTTTGGGCAGGTCCACTCCCTGAAGGCAAGGGCTTCAACTAGCTCAGGGGTCTGAGGAGATTTGCCTTTGTAAGCAGCCCATTCCTTAATTATCACCGGTGAAACTGTAGAATAGCAACAGCAGAAAGAAACCAGGCTGAGTTAATATTTCATGTTCCAGTATTTATTTCAAACTTCATATGCAAGAGATTTTGATTCAAAAAGTATCACTTTGAGAGTGTGATATTGTGCTGTATTACACTGCCAAAATGGTAATTTGAACTCTGCATGAATCATGTTTTAATTGTGATCACTTACTAATAAAGTGTATACAGACGTGTACACTAGGAATGTCATGCAATATTTTCAAATGAATATACAAAATAAAGGAGCTACATATATTTTTCTAAAACAAACAGCATTACTTCCCCTGGAAGTGTTCAAGGCCAGGATGGATAAAGCTTGGAGCAACCTGGTCTACTGAAAGGTGTCCCTGCCCGTGACAGAGGATTGGAAGGCCCCTTCCAATCTAAACCATTCTGGGATTTTAACTTAAAAATGCAATTTTCCCCTTAAATATCTGTCATATCTGTGTGCGATCATATCGTCATATCTGACAATACCTGTATGTGATCAGAAACCTACAGTGATAAACAAAAATAGTACATAAACACAACTATATTCCATATGTGTTCTTTTAAGAGCAATATAATCCTAGTGATATATTCGATTCATATTTAAACCTGGTATTATTATATTTGTCTGTAGCTGTTCAGCTACTGCAATAGAATGAGATCTCAAATATGGGTGGGTTTGGGGTTCTTCTGCCTAAAAATTTTATAAAAYGTTACTTTAAATAAGCCTTCCCATTTATTGCACTGCTTTCTATTTAGAGGTTAGTGGCTTCATGCCTAAGCTACCTTTCATCCACATCAGCCCAAAGGCAGTTCACTCTACACTGCAGCTAAATCATCTCCCTTCTTCTGTTTGAAGATAACCAGAACAGAACACAAGTTCAGGTCAAGGCTGAGACACGATACCTTTGGCCTTGGAGCAACCCCGAGCCTGACACAGCTCACAATGTGTCTGCACCCTTCTAACTCTGAGCCCAGTTATGCAGTGTGGAAAGATTCAAGGAACTTGTTAGTGCAAGTTCAGGTTACAGCCTGGGGAGATTCCCTGAGGAAGCCCAGACCTGCTCTTTCTGGAAATCTGCTGGATACAGCTTGGGGAATGTGTCCCGCTGGTGCCAGCACAGGCCTGACGGCTACAAAGCCTCCTTCAGCAATGGGGCAGCAGCCTAGCATGTGATTCTATAGCCAGGGCAGGCAAACCACGGCAGAGGTGATGGTCAGGATTAAAGAAAGAAACTCCAGAATATCCCAAAGAGCTCTCTTGSTTTTTGGGAATAAACCCAGCCTAGCATTACAGTTACCCTTCACAGAGTTCAGGGCAGTTTTACAAAGATCACATGCAGCAATGCAAATAAACATTCTGATATATTTAGTTGATCGCCTCACTATAAAATCATTTTCTATTTTGGTTGCTCCCAGGTTTTATACACCACCACGCTCTAGASGTGGGCTCTAACAGCCAGCAGAACCACCCCACCCTGGTGCACAGTTCATCTCTCTGGGTTTCTCTGCTTGCTTAGGCCTGGAACAACAAMCGAACATTTGTATTTTTGTACAAATACAAAACATGTATTTTATGGGGGCTTTCAAACCCTTCTGTAATTGCTTTAGATATCAGAAGCAAAGCTGTACACACCACCAGGGTTACCCTGTTGTTTCTTTCACTTATATTTAACACAAAGACCCCAAGTTTAGAAAAAGGGAATGTTTTATGTCTATGTTTTCTATCCTATGTTTCAACATTCAAATCTGGTTCAAAGCTTTTAATCTGTGGATGAGAACTTCCATGGCCCTGTGACATGAAGGCCACAGGACGAAAACTTCAGCTTGTTCTTCAGTCACATGCTACAGAGGTCACACTAGAGATCCACACTGGCTTCTACATTTTGCTAAATAATAATAATATACAAGACCCTTAGAACGGTGGGAGTTGAGAGAGACCTTAAAGCGCACCTTGTTCCACCCCCTGCCATGCTTGTCTGGGCAACCTGTGCCAGGGCCTCACCATCCTCACAGCCAAGAATTCCTCCCAGATATCCCATATATGCCCTCTGGAAGTTATTCCCCCTTGTCCTGGCATTCCAGGCCCTTGTCCAAAGACCCTCTCCAGCTCTCCTGGAGYCCCTTTAGGTACTGGAAGGGTCTTTAAKTCTCCCCAGAGCCTTCTTTTCTCCAGGCTGAAGAGTTCTCCCTGAGTGTATCCAGACCAGATGCGCTCCAGCCCTCAGCGCATCTTCACAGCCTTCTCTGGACTTGCTCCAGCAGGTCCATGCCCTGTGCTGAGGACCCCAGAGCTGGAYATAAGTAACCATACTTCTTGTGGTATGGTTTAACACAAATGTCAATCTAGTGGGCTGGAATACAGTTTCCCCTGAGTGACGGGAATGAGGAATTGCAGCTGAATCCATTGACAAGCAACTGTAGCACTGTTCACCCAAAACTAGCATTTCACGTAAGAGATGAATCTAGGACTTCTCCCTATCCACTTRTTTCTCCAGGGCATTTCTTAAACCTTTGACAAATCTGTACTGAGATCGCTGCCAAACTCACTACATCCTCAGCTGCCAGGATCTCTGTCCTCAGAGGGACGTAYGGTGTTTTCTCCCATGACTTCTACCAGGAGATGAGCAGTGCCTACCCTAGAAACTACATCGATTACAACTAGCATCAATGTGCTCAGCCTCATCACCATGGTGATTATACTGTTTTCATACCAAACCTCATCCTACTGCTGATCAGCAGGTCTGAATAGTCACAGAGGCCCAAGGCACCACACAATCTGTGGACCTCTGCTTTCAACAGTGCCCTCATGACATGCTAAGGTCAATCCAAGCAAAGAGGGTCAGCATCAACCTGCACGATGAACACCCGAGTGCTGTTACAGGCTCTGAGGGCACCAGTCACAGCACCCTGTCAGAGCTCTGGYTGCCAACCACAGCTCTGGTGGTTCTGGTCTTCACTTTGCAGTTTTCATGCCATGAGGTGCGAGGTGCCACCAGCAGCTGAGCTGACTTGGGCAGATTCATTAACCATCATTTTTAACCTTACAATCCTTTCTGACAGCACAGCTTGAGCTCAGCATGCTTGATTTTGTACAAGGGCTACTGCCCAAGAGACACGGCTTTCCTCTTGGCAGGACCGGCACTGGCTGAGTAGATCCGTGATGGGGAACAGCACACCACAAGGTGGCTGGGCTTAAAATAACAAACCTTGGGATCCAACCAGGAGCTCTGACAGCTTGTGCAAGTGTGCATATTGCCACCGAACAGGAAGAGCAGATGGTTTCACTACACGCATGTATTTATCAGAACATGGAAATAACCTGTTTCAGAGCTTGACAAAGCAGAGCAAGGGAGACCCTCGGTTTCCACCTCCTCCGAGGGAAGGGCAGTGTGGTCAGCACCGTGCCCTTGGCAGCCAAACACCATCAGGCACTCTGTGATCCAGCCTCTCCTGTCCTCTGGGAGCAGAGATGAGGCCAGGTACAGCAAAGGCATCACTTAGCACACACTGATCACTGAAGAGGCCCACTGACTGCTGCTTCTGTTGTTTCTCGTTGCCTTTTCAACTTCATACAAAAATGAGTGATTTAAAAGACAAGAAACCATACGTTTCATGAAGGATCCATTATCTTGCCATCTATATATTTAGTAATAATCCTGATATGTCAGTTTATTATTCATTTTTCACAGCCTCCCATAACCCTCACATGCAATATCCTTGCCAATTATTCAGGCACTTTTATTAAGTTGCCAGTGTTATGGTTTGTACAACAAAGATGACAGAATTTCATATATTAATATTCATTACCTCTCTACATAAATCTTAAGGACCATTTACATTTCAGAAACTAATTTCTAAATTCTCTTAACATCTCTTAATTCCTAAATTTTCTCTTAATTGTCTTCATTACTGTGTTTCATAACTTACTTATTTTTGAGAGCAGCAAAATAATTTAGACACTGGAGAAGAATGAGCATCATTAGTTCATTATAGCCTGTGTCCTCAGAAAAGTTAGAGAGGGCTAATCAGACAGTGCTTCAGACACTGTTCTCTCCTTACATCTTGCACAGGCTGCCCAAGTCTTGCTGCTCTGTAAGAGAGGCAACCAAAATAAAGGCATTCCTGCACCAGAGCCCTTTCATACCCCACACCTGCATCCCAGCCCAAATCCATCTTTACCAGCATTGCCAGCTTTGCAGCGAAACAAGGAACTTTTAGGCATAAGTTCAAACTGGTTTTTGCTTTTTTAAGAGCTTGGTTAGTCTTAACCTAGAAGTAGGTCAGTAGCTGAATGTGTCCTGGAGCAAGATTTGCTAGAGCTCCCATAATTAAACCCAGTCAGCAGCAGTGTGCTTACCCTCCACTGAGAATAAACTCTGGAAAGCAGGATAAATGAAGAGAAAATAGAGATTATATAGGCTTCCCCAGTAGCCTACAGAGAACATTCTAGGTTTACAAGATGAAACCTGAAGCAGACCTCCAGCACTCAGCCACGTCACCAAAAAACGGCTTTAGTACACTTTTCAGGACAGAAGTCTCATGAGGATAAATGAAGACTGCAAATAAYGTCACTGTTTTAATCCTCAAATAACCTTGTAACCCGAAATACTACTGTGTTCTGTGAGTTTTAAGAAGTAAGAGGTTTGTGAGTGTGTGCTGAGGTATTATTCAAGCAGGGTAAATACTGATTCCCACAAAGTAACTGGCAAAGATAAACAGCTTTTCAAACATCATTGGGAGATTATCATCTTCACTACGAACATACAAAAACATTTCACAATTACAAATGTAAAGAGCAGAGGGAATGAATAGAAACTTTACAACTGATACTTATTTTTATCCTTTTACACATGAAGCCTATGAATGATGATTTCATAYATTCTGAATATCTGATTCTTAAATTTAGCCTAGTGACAGCAGACTCCTACATTTAAATACTTGTGCTGCTGCAGCCGTGCACTGAATGCTTCAGCATTCCYGTAACCTTTATAAGCTGCTACTGCAAAGTTCAGTCATTTCCTTGCATGCATTTCATTATAACAAAAACACTCTGGAATGAGGACAGGAATGACAGTAATTCCTGGAAACTGAAGACTTAAAAAGACAACCTCCAGATTAATGAGAAGATTAACATCCATCCCTCTGAACAAGTCAAAGGATCTTTCGACAAGGCAGTTTGCAAAAGTTTAGTCTGTCCTCACCCAGGTCTACCTTTGCTTACATGAGACTCTGATTTCTGTGGGGTTTAAAAGAGGTTTTTGTATGCCAACACCTGAAGGACATGAGAGACTTGCAAATTTTCCTGAAGTATCTTTAGGGACGCATTTGGGAAGACAGGGAAAGTTAACCTATGCACCTCTCATTTTTGAAAAAAAGCAGGCYGATTTGTATGCATGTGCAGAGAATAGAAGTTTCCTAAAATCCAGTTCTTCCATACACTTGGAAATGACATCATGCACTGACATCACCCGCTGCAGGTCTGGCAGCAGCTTAAGCAGACGTTCAAAACCAAACTTCAGAGCTTGCTTAGAAATGGCAACATTTATAGTTCTTAAACTACGATAGGAAATAAAATTTCAAATTCACAACATCTTTTTCTCTTATCCATGGCATCCAATAAGCTCTAAATTCCTCTGGCATTAGCTACACTGACAGTATCTTACAACAATTTCCATTCAAATCACGGTACAAGTGGCTCTGAAACCACAGCAAAGGGAAGAGGAATAAAGCATGGGTTCTGCAATACGTACATTCTGGAGGAAGTCTGTTCTTTCTAAAAGCAAGCCTTTCAGTTTTCTTTCTGCTTTCTGCCAAACTAAACAGGACTCCGTAAACATACTGACGCACTGGCCTATACAGGAGAGCAGCAGGAGGCAGGTCTTTGTTGGCTTCATCTTCTATAGAAACAGCGATTTTGATTTCACCCTTTGGCGTGAAAGAAAGCAGAGAAATATGACATGTTACAGTGAAGAAAAAGCATTTAGGTACGCACAGGAACCCAATTCAACTCTAATACACGTCAGCTAGGCAAGACAAATGTGATTCAGTAGTAAAGTGGCTCTCAGCTCGGGGAAGGATTAGTGCAGCCTGCTTTATTTCCTCCACGTTCTGCTGCCTTCTCTTTCTCTTCTCCATCACACACATTTTTGTTTGTCTGGTCTATGCACATGTGAGGATTAACTAAATATTGTTCTTCAAATATGGGTACTTGAAAGAGTGCAACAGTACACATGGAAATAGAGCAATGTGCTTTTAGACAGCCAAAGCACATTTGAAACGGATCTAGATTTCAGGCAGTTATTTTAAAGAAATATTCATGCTGTCTAAAAACACCAGCCTGACTTTTTGGTGCAGGATTTGAAACAGTATTGGGGACTCACTGTAAAAAACAATGCTATGAGCACACCTGGACAAAAAACACCTAACTGGGAATTACCTGAATAACGTTGGATTTGAATAKATGTAAAATATATATGAATATATATGTAAAACTTTAGCATTTTATAYTTTCTAAGAAAAAAAGCATGAAAGAACCTTCGAACATTTTCTCTCAAAACAGCAACACTCTGCTTTCTGTGACTGCACATCCAAACATGTTAAGATATTCTTGGAAGATGACTGACTGCACTGCCCTCAAAAATCAGCCTTTATTTTCAACACTGACAAGAAAACACTTCATTGTGCTACTTTCTCTTGAAAAAAACCCTACTTAAACTATCCCAGTAAYGAATCCTGAAGGTGACATCTTGAAGTGATTACATTAGGATATTGTCAGGTTTAACTCGGACAACACTACCTAAGTATAAGGTATGTCTAAAAGGTCTCTCTYAGTAACAGGAACATAACCTGGAACATCTCTACATGCCCATTTCTAAAGAACTCCCATAATTCCATCACAAGATTCAACAGTTCTGCACGGGGGTCACAACACCCGCTGCAGCTCCAGGCTGGGGCAGAGGGGCTGGAAGGGGCCCGKCAGGAAAGGCCCTGGGGGTGCTGGTGGCAGCAGCTGAACACGAGCCCAGGTGTGCCCAGGTGGGCAAGAAGGACCAGGGCACCTTGGCCTGTACCAGTGGGACCAGGGCAGTGACCATTCCCCTGTGCTGGGCACTGCTGAGGCCCCACCTCGAATCCTGGGGGCAGTTTTGRGCCCCTGACACCAAGAAAGACCTGGAGCATGTCCAGAGAAGGGGACGGAGCTGGGGAAGTGTCTGGAGTCCCAGGAGCAGCTGAGGGAGCTGGGGGGAGGGGGGTCATCCTGGMAAAAAGGAGGCTCAGTGGGGACCTTCTTGCTCTCTACAGCTCCCTGACAGGAGGGAGGAGCAGGGGGGAGTTGGGCTCTGCTCCCAGGGAACAAGGAACAGGACAAAGGAAACAGCCTCAGGTGGCAGAGGTAGAGTCCCCATCCCTGGAGGGATTTAACAGCCAAGTGGATGTGGCACCTGGGGACATGGTTCAGTGGTGGCCTTGGCAGTGCTGGGTTAAGGTTTGGACTCAATGATMTTAAAGATCTTTTGTTAACCTAAAGGATTCTGTGATTCTATGATTAAACATCAAGTAATACTTAAACATGCTAAGAATATTTGGCTGTGCAAAGTGTGAAACAGAACTGGCATTGATGGTCTTCACAGACCTTTTGGTTCTTCTCCCCTTGTTTTTGACAAGAGAAGTGTAAGCACACGACAGCAGCATGAGCTGTGGTACAAAACAAATGGGAAATAGGAAATCCAAACCTCAACCTTGATACAGAAACTTTTGGTTTGATGGATTTCAGATCTGCCTGTGGTTCTTATTGTCCTGAAGAGGATTTTTAAGGTGAATAAAGGTTAACAGGAACAGGGAAAGTGCCATTTTGCTAGCTGCTGGTACAAAAGGGATTTGTTAGAGCTGCTGTGTTTCTCTCAGGGCCAGCTACAAGCAATGGGAGGCATCAGACTGGGAGGGAAAACAATCTCAGTACTTCTGAACGCTGAAAATAGAAAAGACTTGGCACAGACACCAAAGAACGTACACAGGAATTTTTAGATGGAARTGGACAATGCATAAACACACACAGACATATACATACATGCATAGAGATATAAAAATATCCGCATATAGTYGGGAAAGAATTATGAATTTTGCAAGTAAACACTTCTAATTATAGTCATCTCATATTTATTGGAACAATGTACCAGATCAGTGGTTAGAAAACGGGGGAGAAACTGGTTCAAAGGACTAAAAAGGGACCAGAACTTAGAGCATTAAAAAGGATGTAAAAATCTGATACTCTTTAGCCAGAAATGCCAGGGCAATTATCTTCACAGAATCATTATCTCATAGTACCTCATTTTTAAATGTCATACCTTGGTTAGGACATGAAAGATGTAGGGATACATTAACCCCTTCTTGTGCCTGTGTTCTGCCACTCGTAATACTTCAGGTGCTACCGGAGGTAATGGAGGGGTAGTAATATCCATGTGGTTTCTGGTGGGCATGGACAACAGGCATGGGATTTGTGGATTACTGGTTTGATTCCCTTTGACATCAGCTGCCTGACTTCCTGAAGAAGCACTAGAGGAACCTTCTGCCTGTAAGAGAACATACAAAATGAAGTGTTTTCGATGCGTCCAGAAACACACCAGGAGATCAGCCAAGAGAAACAGCAAATTTCCTCTCACCCCCAATGAAAATAGTAAATCTTCACATCACGCTGTTGCAGTGTGTAGAATGTTATCCAAAGCTGGCTGCATGGTTTTCAGAAAATAGAAACCTTCAGCTATTATTTGCTAGTAGAAGCAAATTACTAAGAAAATAAACATTATGATAAAACTCTAACTTAATAACAGCAACAGTAATTACTATTTTTTTAAAATTTTGTAACTGCATAATACAGAAGGGGACTGACAGCCTTTTAGTGACACATGAATGGCCTCTTAATTCAGTATTTCCCAGATACTCCCAACTCAATGTGTTAGCTGACAGTCATATAGTCTGTAATTCATCTAGACTTCCCTGAACATAGCACTTCTCAGCTTGCAATTCTAGATGACGTAGGGAAAATGACATAGTTCAATCTAATAACATGTAAAATACATAGAGTGTCGAAACTCAAAAGCCTGGTAAATGTTCTTGTGGTTTTTGGTTGGTCTTGCTTGTTTGGTTTGGGTTTTTTTTTTGTCTAACATAAAAAACTCTTCTGTCTGAGAAGATTTTAAGAGAAAACGGCARAGTTTTCTGACTGCAAGATTAAAGAGGCATTCTATTCCAGTTCTAGAAATGTAGTTCATAAACTTATGGGAAAAATATAATGCATAAAAATATACTGCAAACCTCCCAGTGAATGAGCCTTTACAAGGATTTATGTTGACTYGTATTTTAGTTGGTAATATGGACTTCATTTGAATTATAAAAATGAAAATACATAGACAAAATGGTTAAAACCTGTAAACCAGAACACTTCCAACAGAACATGCTAATTATTAAATCCATCAATTATTCCAACAGAACAGCTTTATTAAATCTGTGTCATAGTATCAAATATTTCTTTATCAGGTTAAATATTTTTGTCCCTGTCTTCTACTACCCTAACAACTCTAAGTCAGCAATACTGAACCACTAGTGAGTTTACAGAACTATCARTTACTGGGGGCACACAGAGAAGATGACAAAAAACCCCATACAACAGCAATGCTTTCCCTGTCTGCACTACCCGGGTTCTTCCTGGATCTGCTCCAGCAATATTCCAACACCTAAGCTGAGGAACTACCACAGTTAAAAGGTGTTTATTTTCTTTAGTAAGATGCATCCAGCCAAATGAGGGGAGCTTACCTTTGTCATGTAGAATCACACTGTGAGAAAACTGCAAGGAATTTTGACATTTAAGTCGAGTGAAAGGAGTATCAACACTGCTGCTACTTGTCTGATCTATGCTGGATTTTCAGCACTTTACCTTAAAAATTCACATAGCTCACTCAGTTGACATCTTCATAGAATCACAGACTGGAAGGGACCTTCAACACCACCTCATTCCACCCCCCTGCCATGGGCAGGGACACCTTCCACTATCCCAAGTTGCTCCAAGCCCTGTCCAACCTGGCCTTGGACACTTCCAGGAATGGGGCAGCTTCTCTGGACAACTTCTTCAGGAAGTACTACTCCTTTTTTCAATCATTAAGATTCACCTCTCTAGGAAATGAATTCATCTACAAAATGTACTCACAATCCTCTCTGTCATGTTCAACAGATGCAACTGCCTTCCCCTGTTACTGAGGGCAGAAGAAGTGGTTTGATAATTAAAAAAAATAGGTAAGTAAAGCTCAGGAGCGTTAATATGTTAAACTGGATGCATTTCAGTCAGTCTGTGTACATACATCCGTTGGGAAGTTTAATGACTGCTCGTACAGCTCTGGCCCAGTGTCAGGGAGGGAGGCACGGGCTGTCCCCAAGACAGGACACGCTCAGGGCTGTGGGGGACCCACAGGGCTGCACACAGGGCCCAGCCCGGCAGAGAAGAAAGCAATGTAATAGGTCAAATTAGCATTTGCATACGGTGACTAATCCCCAGGCAGACACAGTTATCGTACAGGCGTAGTCTGCAGAAATAATAACCGCTGATGGATGAAATCATCCACTTGATATTTTAAGCACAGAAGCCCAAGTTTACTGGAATTCCTATGCCAAAGGTACAGGGAAAATGTTCTGTTTGCTTACAGTGTAACTAACTCAAGATTGGGKTTTTTTGACACAGTTAACAGTTGGCGTACAGCTCCACCACAAAGGCACAGAGATATTAAGTGCAGGTGCTCCAAATGTTCTTTCAAAACACAGATCAAACTTGGAAGAGAGACCATCATATTCTTCATTCGATAGTGGTTTGAAATCCTGAAGAAATTTAATAACGATAAACCTTGATCAGGGRCTTATCTAGCCCATCCTTACCTAGTTAAGCACCAATACAGTGTAACTGGTCCCATRGAGCTACTTTAACATGTATTATGTGAAATTCCTACCACACAGTTGTAAAGGACTTTTGACTCCTCAGCTGCGCCCTAATACACCTGCAGTGGCCTGTCGCTAACACTGATGTGTGTCAGAGCTGTGCTTACTGCACTGTGGGTTACAGGACATGGACTCTCACTCAGACTGTTACACTTCTTCCTAAAAATCCAACATGCACTACTGGAAACTCAGAGAGCAACATCTGAGGGTAAGATTGTTGGCTAAGGGCCAAACAACGTTATTGATTTGTTCCTGGTTTAAGTCCAGTTTTCTCTAACACATCCTATTTTATGCTCATTTTTATGTACATGCTACAATGTCCTTGGAAAACTTCCTCCTGTACTCTAAAGCTGTTGTTTTGTAATTCACAAAAAAGTGTAAAAGTTTGCACTTATGTTGAAAATCCTCCTCCAAGTTTGCTGTAAAGCTTTAACACAAAATAATAAACTGCAATGTTTGGAATTTCAGGAAATACCTTTGTTTGGTCTCCCAGCTCTCCACGTGTTTGACCTTCTGACTGGGTTCCTGGTTTTTCCCAGCCTATTTTGTTCCCACTGACATGGCTGAAGGACAACAGAAGGGAAAGCATCATATTAAAATGCAGTTTGAGAGACAGTGAAATAAATCCTTGGTGTCTGTGATTGGAATTTTGGGCAAGAGATTCTGATTTTAAGGGATGCTTTCTATTAAAAATGTCCATTTGTAGGAGTCTTGAGAGACTTTAACACCAACATTCATTCATTTACGCTATGTCAACATTTGGATTGTATTTAAAAGCTGCATAATATGATAACTAAATAATGTTCCCACAGGAAACATTCTTGATTGAACTTTAAATATTTGTCTGTACCAAGGAATTTTCTCAATCAGAAGACTTTCTTCAAACGATGATATAAATGAGAGTGTCTAGATTTCAGTGTTGGAATGTATAGCAAAAAATGYGTAAGAAACACTAAAAAACATGTTGAAAAATACCTTACATTGCTTTTTCTAATGCAGGCATATTTCCAGTTCTGCACTGCGTGGAAGCTATGCAAACCTACTTGATTTACTAAGCAAAACACATGATAATATTTAAAGTTGATAGAATGCATCAGAAGTCAAACTCCAAGCCATCATGCATCACTGTAGACACATTAAGAATATAATACCCTGTCGAATCATAGAACTGTTAAAGCTGGAAAAGCCCTCTAAGATCACCAAGTCCAACCATCAAACCAGGACCACCACTGTCATCACTGAACCACCTCCTCAAGAGCCACATCCACATGGTTTTTCGAACACTTGCAGGGATGGTGACTCCACCACTGCCCTGGACAACCTGTGGCAGGGACGGACAGCCCTAACAGTAAAGAAATTTTCCCTAATATTCAATCCAAACCTCCCCTGGTACAGCTTGGGACTGCTTCCTCTTGTCCCATCCCTTGCTCCCYGGGAGCAGAGCTCAACTCCCACCTGGCTGCACTCTCCTGTCAGGGAGTTGTAGAAGAGCCAGAAGGTCCCCCCCTGAGCCTCCTTTCCTCCAGGCCGAGGCCCCCCAGCTCCCTCAGCTGCTCCTCATCAGACTTGTGCTCCAGCCCCTTCTCTGGACATGCTCCAGCTCAAGGTCTGCCTTGTGGCGAGGGGCCCRGTCTGTGGTACCACCCCTGTATTGTTCTACACCACCCCGAACTGCCAGAGGCACTGGCAGCCCTGCAGAGCCCCAGGCTCTGCTTCTCACTCCAAGCGCCGCTACCCCCAACAAAGGCAAACACAAACTGCCTCTGCTCACATCTCCCTGGCAGGTCAGGAAGCTGTAATTAAATCAAGTCCACACAACTTCCTGGCTGAGGACTGACACAGGACCTGGTGGAAGCCAGAAGCACTCGTGCAGCAAAGCAGGCAATGAGCAGACCCAGCCTCACTCTTCCTTTGCTCCACGAGGGCTCTTCCACCACTGTCTGAAATAGTAAATTTCTGACATTCACATTAGGTTTCTTTGCAAAGCCATATTATCCCCAAATTTAAGAAGTGTAAACACTACAAGTTCATTGAAGTTACACAGTTTTCAGCTTCTGAAATTTTAATGAGTTATACCGTGAAGTAGGAATATTTCTTTTATACAAAGTAAAGGACTGGAAGGTTTTATGACATTTACAAAAACCTCGCTCTCCCAATAAAACATAAGAGCAGAAGTGGAAAAACACCCAACACTATTTGGTTTTGGATTCCTGCTTAAGGAACAAGGCAATGAGAGTGAACAATGCATGTATCTGCAGTCATAGTGACCCAAAACTATCTTTTTAAGGTCTATCATATCACTAATTTGCAGATTTCTGCAGGGCCAGGAGTTGGACTTCAATGATGCTTGTGGGTTCCTTCCAATTCAGGGTATTCTATGATTGATTCTATGATTCTTACTTTCAGGAGACAGGTAAATGATTTTGAAAGTAAATTTTTTTAACCGAAACTGAGTAAGACAACATCCTCATGAGAAACTTACTTCACTGCACCCCCATTGCCTTCATCATTGTCAGAGGACGAAGATGTAGAAGAGGCAGGAAAATAGGTTGAATCCACATGATTAGGGCTCCCACTCTGAGCTGGATTTATCGGAGAAGACCGTTCATACAATGGTGTGTGTTTTCCTTCGTGAGGAATGTTACTGTAGTTGTTCTGCTCAGACAGACTTTTTCCACCTGTTTCCAAGGTGATGGCTGGCTCAGAGAGGCTGTATGGGTATGGACCCTGGCCTTGGGCCCCACCCTGACTGGACATCTGCTGGGCCTAAAATAAAGAYATCTCTCTTGAGTGAAGGCAACTAAGGCTTTGCTTTTAAATCAAAATACATTCTTTAACCAAGTGGCCTTTTCCAAATGCATGCATTAAAACTCAGCCATCTTGAACATCCACAAAAACTGTTCTTCCASAGTCTGTAGCATCACTTTAGTTTCAGACTTAAAATTCAATCAGTGACTGCCCAYGCAAAAAAAGTTAGCTACACCTTTCTCACCTGGATTTCAGTTTGCTGAGTATAGCAGGCCCCTCCCAAGGAGCAGGGCAGAGGCTGTACTTACCACAGGTTTTGCTTGTAGTGAGGTCTGTGGAATGTTAAGCATCTGAGAAGGAACATATGGTGGCACTATCCCAGGCATACCAAACTGATTCGGTCTGGTTGCTGTATTGCAGGGGAGGAGGGGAAAAGAGAAGAAAAAAAAAAAAACAAAGGAAAAAACCAAACACTCATGAAAACACTCAGTATTTGACACAAATGTTATCCTGTTTGTCCTTTTGCTTCTATTGTTTCTTTATTTTTGTTCRGTTAGCATTACTGTTTTCTCCTATGCCTTTAAGTCAGTTTTACTCATTTTTGCCTTTTAGTAAAAATACTYTCTAGYTTGTGAAGTGTATTTTATGTGTCTCACCTACTTTCAGGTCTTTGTATCTCTCATTGTTGCACATTCCTATTCTATGTGGGAATCAAAGGCAGCTTAAAAGAAAAAAATCCCCAAGAGACATCATAATGAAGAYGCTGCCAACATCACACAGATATAGAATGCTGGCATTTTGTCACTTGAATATTTGACCTAGGGTAGCCTTTAAACCCTTTAATGCAGGTCTCTGGATGTAAATAAGGRCAGCACACATGCCCAAAAAGAGCAGGAGAAATCTGTACCAGTGTACCAGTATGGTAACTGAAGAGCTTTAGAAAATTTCAGCTAAAATGACATTTTAGTGTTAAGACTGGGGCATGAATAGGAAATCCTGTGATCACACATTTTAATTTTTAAGCCTTGAGAGTAATCTGCAACACCACAACAATGTGTGGCTGCAATCTGAGCAGGTTTGTTACGCCATCAAAATCAGTCCTCATGAATGGGACCGGACACCAGACTTCAGTTGTTCACAGCATAATTCCCCCAAGTGTCCCAATGCCAGAAYGGATGCTGCAATAGCCAAGAGGAAAAGTAATCCAGGTTGTTCTCCTCTTTTGGGGCAAGAACCTCAGCATGCATCCTATGAAGACCTTCTTCTGAAACCTCATCTTCAAGGGTCAATGATAATTGCCAGAGGATATAAACATTTTTCTACGATGCTGCCAACAATACCATTTCTGATTTAGGGTTACCCCAGGTTTTAGTTAAAACAAAAAGCCTGGTTCCTGTCATTACTTACCTAGGTAATGTGGTGGGTGAAATGGCATAGGTTTATTAGTTGCTGAGTAATAAGCAACCGCTCTCTTAAACCGAGTAACTTTGTCATCCGTTCTAGACTAAAATTAAAAAAAAAAAAAAAAAATCTGTCAGGATCACATCCAGGTTTGTTATCTGTAGGTCAGCACCAGGCTGCACAGTAGTTAACRTACACCTTATCTCAGGATTAATGCCTATGGACCCTCCAGGACTGCAGCACTTCCAGTACAAGAAATATTACGTTAACCCATGTAAGGGTAAAGCTTGAACATCCAGTCTTCATGTASAGCCGATTCTCAAAGGCAGTGCACACAGCTAGGCTACAAACCCCTCTGGTTATCAAGAATTTAAAGCACGGTATTTTCACCCTCAGAAAGCACGGAACGAGAAACTAGGATAGCTAAGTCACTGCAAATACCAATGGATTCCTGCTATCAACTGGTCAAATCACTTTTTCATCAAATGCAATTCTTCAACACAAATGTACAGCACAATCAGTTATAAAAGAGAAAACAAGCCAATATTTGGCTTTATCCTTTACCTGCGAATGCTGAAAAACATCTTTTGCTATGGCATCCAAATCAGTGGTGTCCTGAATGTTGCGGACGTAGTCGGCYACGGCTTTGATCACTACGTCACACGGCGGTAGAACTAACTGGTGAGCACGTACCTGCGCGGCAAACACGGCACGTGAGCGACAGCCACAGCACACAGCTCAACTCTCACTTACTGACAAGATGTTCAACCAATTCCCTGCTGTCAGACTTAGTATCTAACTACTTTTGGGCCTTCCACTTTGTTTTTAAGACTTCACCTTCAACAATGACTCATGCAATTATAATGTATTTATATATATGTGAAACCTCACCTCTGTGTAAATACCTGCTGGTTAAATATCAGCTCCAACAACAAACGAGGTCAACAATGCTGATTCTTTTACTGCTTTCTAGTTAGACATTTCCTCCAGTACAAAACACTTCATCTAATTCATCATACACCACAAGATTCATCATACATTCACATATATATGCCATGAAATACTTTGATACAGTTTATTTTCTGAGTGTAAAACGTTACCAGAATTGATGAAGAAAACACACTGGGAACACCAAGATCACTGTGTACACAGAAAAGGCAGGATTTGAAAATCAAACTGAARAAAAATAGTATCTCAACGAAATTTATTTTCAAGTTGCTACAGAAATGGGTCTAAAAATTATTTGATGATTACTTGAATTACATGAAGATAGTTTATAATTAGTCTTTTCAAATTTTACGCATTTCATTATCTGTAGCAGCATGTGTAACATCTCAAGCAAGAAATTATTTTTCTATTATAATATACATCAGCAGAGAAGGATGTCTGGGTTTCTCTTGTTGCAGCATTTCAATATCAGGCCAGTTACAGGGCTGATTACCATTTTGCAGACACAGATGAAATTCTTAAGATAATTCCATTTATAAAACAGTTTCAATATCCAGCATTAGTATTTCACYATCCAATTCCAGATGTGCCTGACCACTCCTATTCACCATTGATTTTAAATGGATGAGAAACTTTAATGCCAATTAAAAATTCCTCTCAAGTTTATGACTTAGGCCCACAGAGACCACAGATACATCTACAAATCAGAGTGCCAAGTCCAGCATTCCCGAGGTGTCAGGAAAATGCTCAATTCCCATTGATTCACTGCTCACTGGTGAGAACCACTTTGGACTTTGCAGCAAGAAGAGCAAGCTGGAAGAATTTTGTGGGACCATATCCAAAGCTTCTTTAGACATAAGAAGCTCCTGCATTTCAGTGATCAGCAGCTGCAGGTGAATGTGCCATTCCAAGGAGTTCTAGACTGGGTTCTGTGGCCTGATCCCTTCTTGTGTCCACACGGAGAAAGGAGGGAAACTGCATAGTTGTGGAAACCCTGGACTTCCACCTCAACACCCAATTGGTTCCTCCTGAAAATAAACTATGACTTTGCCTATTATTATGGGAATCACTGCTCTTATGTGCCCTGTGTAATCCTACATGAGGAACAGAAACTTSAGGTCAAGGAACCGTCCTGGACCCCTGTAAAATTCCAGGCAGCGAGCAGTGCTGCCAGCTRGGTCTGAGGAACTCCCAGACCATTGGCAGCTTCTGCTCCCATCYCAAGCGCTGCACATGCTCACAAGGGCAGGAAAGAAGTCTCCAAATACATGCCCTACATTTYAGAGGAAGCCTGAAGAATCTATAAAAATTCTGGCTGGAACCTCTGCACCATTCTGAAACACTCTGCCTGGGCCTACAGGGGCAGCTAGGTTTTTGCTTTTAACGTCTTTTAATCAGTCTATTTGCAAAATTCAGTGACTCAAGACTTGAGAGATCACTATTATGATTTAACAGCTCTATTTTTAAGATACAAAAAATGTGAAAAATCTTTATGCATTCTTATTTGCATTCTACACAGAGGGATCATACTTTACTTGAAAATACTGCAATTCAGCCTTGTCAGAAACATTTATGCAAAATTCTGATTAATACTTTATTAGTTTTATCTTTGCACAATGACAACACCTTTTCATTTTATATGGAGTCTACTATATGTGATTATTTTCTTCCCTGCCCTTATTTRATCCACTTATGATGCCATTTCTTACACTGCTCTCTTCATATTTAGACCATGGAATTTTTGCCAGATTCCCATTTTTATTAATTTCCTTCTCCTAATGYCTACTTTTTACAAATGTCAGGATATTCATTCTATCTGTGGTCATTCTCTACCAGAGATGAGCYCTATCTTTTATAAGCCTAAATTAAACATAGAAACACAGAATGGTTTAGGTTGGAAGGGACCTTAAAGCTCATCCAGTTCCACCTCCTTGCCATGGGCAGGGACACCTTCCACTGTCCCAGGTTGCTCCAAGCCCCACCCAACCTGGCCTCGGACACTTCCAGGGATGGGGCAGCCACAGCTTCTCTGGGCAACCTGTGCTAGAGCCTCCCCACCCTCACAGAGAAGAATTTCTTTCTAATACCTAATCTAAAACTGCCCTCCTTAAGGCCATTCTCCCCTCTTCTATCACTCCAAGCCCTTGTGAAAAGTGAACACGTAAGAATAGTTCTGTTTAGTATCATCAGCGGCAGGGTAACTACTTCTATTTCAGATACTGAAATCTAAGTTTACACTAGTGTGCACTCTGAATATACACAACGATACTAAATATAGATCACACTCACATGTAAGCTTAGAGTCACACATATTGATAAATTTTTCCCCACATTTGCCAGCAGAAGGAATAGATTTTCTTCTCCCTGGTAATCCAAGTCAGTTGCTGAACACCTCCCATTTTCCTTGTATGTGTAACAATTACCCATCTCTAAAGCAGCTGAATCATCCCATGGCTGTGTCATGCTGGATGTGCTCTCTGCAGAGCCCTTGTWGAAACTCTCCACTGCTCCCCGAGTGTTCCTGCAATCTCTGCTTGGAAACACAGTGGATGACAGGAGTAAGCAATCTCCCATTAATTTATCTGATCTCCATGATGGCAATACTGAATAAACTGTATAAAGCTGGCATCAAGAGAAGACATCACATCATTCTGGCACCAAGGCCCTGGAAGTATGAAGCTCAAGTGAGCCCTATCATGGGCACACTTTGCATATTGCTCCCATTTAGCTGCCTATAAACAGCCTCAAGATCTCACCAGAGCATATTSTTAATTCCTGAAGTGAGACTTTCTGAAAGTATGTTTTACAGATCTAGAGACATTTCAGATATTTGGATTTTCTTTTTTTCTGTTTCAAAGACATCCAGTGCAGATGTGAGAACATCCTCAAAACTATGAGTGTCATGACCTACACTACACGGAAGTGTGAAATGAAAATGGTGAAATAAGATCTACTTTCCGGTATTAAAGAAGAAAATCTTTATATTMATTTCAGAACTTTCCAGAAATCCAAAACTGTAGATTTTGTACTGAATTATAAAGAATGTTTCTAATCCTGTGTGCATTAAAATACAGGCTAAGTCTTACTGCATGTTAGGGATGGGAAAAATTCAGACCTACAGCAGACGTTACAGAGCACGTGTTCGTGGTTCAAACTTACTTTTGTGGTCACACAAAGTAAAAGCAGTACCATGTTTTTCTAATTTCTCAGTAGAAGAGATTTCTTCCTAGAAGTTATTTTTCCCCTTATTCTCTACAGAAAAGTTTCAGACAAGAACAACAAGAAAAATCAGTTTTGGAAGGCAAACATGGGGGTGGGTGCCACACTTGGGAGGCGATCAGGTTGGAGAGCTTACACCTGAGAAGGGCCCAGTGTCTTTGCTAGTTGTAAAAGACCTCCTYCAGTTTGTGACAGAGCACTGACAAAAATCACAAGTGACTTATTCAAGCACTTTGAAAAGATTAAGTGGGGAAAGGCCATGAATTCTACGGCCATGAATTCTATTTGTCAAAACTAGAGGTAGTAATTGTAACATTACAAACCCAGAAGCAACAAGATAAAAATGTCTTGGGTTTGACAAAATAAACTTGCAAAAATGCTTTTTTGGAAGAGAACAGACTYCCATAAGCACAACTGCATGGGATGATTCGTATAGTGCAGAAGGTACCTAAGCTACATTTGGGAAAAGCTCCCCAACTCTAGGAACACCCCAGCTGCCCACTGTCTTCAGGAAGCAAAGCATTTAGAGGCTAATCAACACAACATTTACTGCTGTGCCTGCTGAAAACAGATAATTGGTTCAGTTTTATTTTCAAACCGTCAAAAAAGAGACCTCGAATATTCAGGTGAGGCAACACACAGGGAACATTTTCTTTTTTTTGGCTGTTGAGCGAAAAGGTTGAAGATATGAAGAACACTACARATTGTCTGGGTTTTCTTATTTCTGTCGAGTAGTTTCTATTAGAGATGGCATCCAAACTGTCTGGAGCTTGTATTACCCTTTGAATGTTAAAAATACTTCATCTTAGGAGCTTGTAGTGCATCTGATCTAACAACCAGCCTTCTGAAGAGGSAAGAAGTCCCCTGGATAACTTAAAATCTTCTCAGATCAGCAAAGCTCAGCGTTTCCCTGAAGACTGGGTTATTTAATTAAAAATTCTCTCTCCTCCTTCCTCCATCATGGCTGGGAAACTGACCTCTTTCTGCATGGTAACAAGAATCCACAGGACATGGACATCCTTTGCTAACAATTTGTACACACAGGACATCTAGAAAATCAAATCTAACCAGGGGAACAAGAATTATGTCAGAAAGCAAAGGGGAGAGCAGAAGCACAAGCCAAAGATGTGATACAGACAGACTTCACTGAGACCCACGTGACAGCCCTGCACACTCCRAACCCGAGGGCTGGGCTGCCATCCAGAACTCCCCGACAAGCCATAGGGATGAGCCAACAGGAGCCTTCAGAAATTCTACAGCTRTAAAAGCGAAGCCTGGCACCTGGGCAGGAATAACCCCTGGCTACTCCACAGGCTGGAGACWTGCCAAAAGGGACCTGGGGCTGGAAGGCAGCATCAGACTGAACAGGAGCCAGCAGGGTGCACCTTGGGCTGAGCAGCAGGAGCACAGCCAGCAGATCCAGGGATCCCACTCCTCAGCGCACAGCAGATCCACTCCAGAGCACTGCATTCCATCCGTGGCTCAAGCCAGGTGTCAGAACAGTTGAGCTGGTTCTGCAGAAGGCCATCCAGACTGTCAGAGTTGGGAACAGTTGCTCTGTAAAGAATGGGCTGACAAAATGGGGCTTATTCAGCCTGTCAAAGACAAGGCTTTGGAAATACAGCCTTCCACTACCCACAGAAAGGTGACTGAGCACACAGAGCCAAGCTCTTCACAGCAGKGCATTGTGCAAGAGCAAGAGACACCAGACATAGCCTGAAACAAGAAGGGCTCAGACTGCACACAAGGGAAAGCATCTTCACCGTCGGGACTGTCAAACCACAGGGCAGGCTGCCCAGACAGGTTGTGCAGTCTCCAACCTCGGAAACTTCCAAGACTAGTCTAGGCAATGCCCTGAGCAACCTGCTCTGACCTCAAGCTGACCACACTTTCACAGGAGGTTGACTTCCTTTCTGACCTGCATTATGATGACCCTTAGCATCAAAAAACCCCACGAATAACAAGGCACTTACTTGAAGTATATATTAATAGTGTCACCTTTGTCATCTAAGCAGCAGCAAATTACCTAAGCACCTACTTCACATATTAGTCTCCTTCTGGCRAACACCCTCTGAAGTCAACAAACAGTAAGACAGGAATTTCCTAAACTGATTCAGAGAAGGAGCCTAACCTGAATATTTTGGATTGCTTTCTGGAAGCACCTCTGCCTCTCCACTGAGATGGAACAACCAAGGAGACAGAGTTTCCCAGAATATGCTTCTTATTTACAAAGGGAGGCTGCATTAAGCTTTGTTTCTAAGGTTACCTTGTGAATGAAGAGTCAGCACTTCTTCAGTGGTCTGTGCTCTCCAACAGGCACTAATTYCTTCCAGAGAGGTAAAAAACTGCCCTTCCAAACTCATTCTGACAGTATTACACATTGGTCTTGAAGCTTCATACTGTAATCAGAATGGAGTCTCCATTTTTCCAGAATAAGAACCAAATTGTCTTTTTCTTAAAGATATATCCCAAAGCACACAAATAAAAAGCAGGATAATGCTGGTTTCTGAACAAGGTCTAGCAACCAGATGATTTTTCAGGAATTCTATCAACTCCTTTCTTGTTTCAAACCCCTRATTTGGGAGGTCATTTCAGCAAACTCTGCTCTCAGGTAGCTGACAGGATGCAAGTGCAGGTCTGCACATTTATTAGATGTTTCCACAGGGACACTTGGACATACGAGATCCTGACTCAGAACAACTCGCAGAGCCAGCTTTTGATTCTTTCTCCCTGTTGCAGCAACAGCAATTCGTATCTCTTCATTTAAATTTGGCCATGGAATCKTCACAGTTCTACTGAGCTGATGGTAATTGTTGGTGTCTCCTGAAAGGCTTTTTATCCACACATAGAGACATCCTGACTCTCAGGTTCATTTCTTTCCAGATGTTAAGTATGGATTCTTCAGGCAGGTTTTCAATTTCCCTCCCTTCTTCCCATTTCTACCCATTTAAAACAGAGGTACAGGTTCCTCAGGTTTGCTTTTTTCCCTTCCCCAAGGTGACACGAGGGCAGACCCAGCAATTTCTACCCGCAAAGCTGATCGTGTCTTTTCTAAGTTACCCTTCTGGGTGTAATGGCAAAGCTTCTCTTGTAGGAAAAGTAACAATTTTGGTACAGTGTCATAAACAATTGAGAGAGAATGCAGGAAATAAATTGTACTTTATTAACTGTCACAGTTCTCCCTGAGAAGCAAAAAATTTGGCCACTGGAACAGAGTCTGTCAGCTTTGATGTTCAAGACCATACCRTCCTAAAGACAAGAGATTAAAACCTTTACACAATGAGAAAAAGCTTTCTAAATCCTGAGCTGAATGAGCRATTAGAGCCCTTGGTTCCCAAGGATGGAGAACACTCAGTTGTAACTCTAAATAGACACCACAAAGCAAAGTTTGTAAGCATARCCCAGGAAGGACATCCCGGGGAAACACAACAACTTCCCCCCATTTCCAGTTTTCATGAAGGCTTGCGCTTTTTGGGACTGTTCTGAAACTACTCCTTGCTATCAGCCTTGTGACTAATATTAATGGTGTTTTGGTTTTTTTAAGCATTCGTAAAATTTACAAGTAATATTGCTTTATCCACATCTACACTAAAGAGGTCCCTACAGAGAGCTGTGGTGACATGACTAACATACTAGTATGTGAATGAAATTAAACTCAATTAATAAGCTCCTGAAACAAGTTACCATTTCAAACCATGAACATTGTGAAATTAAAGTTCAAATTTACATCCTGAAAAATCGTGAAACAAATAGGTGGTTGTTCCATGACCAGTAACTACAGAAGACTGGTTTGCTGCAAACATGTCCTTCTACCTGACACCATTGCCAGGCAGGGAGACAGAGGTGCTGTGCTCAGTTTGGGGCTGTGCACTGAACAACTGGCCAGCAAGCTGTCGTGAAATTCAACAAATCCTGTGTTGTGGTAACCTTTCCTCGGTCAGGGCACTCATTTGGGGCTTTGCACTGATAACAGCGCAGTAGTTTTCATGGAACCTCTAACGAGCAAATGGATTGGGAACRGCTTTTATATCTGATTACACTGGCCAACAGATGAGATCCATCAGGGAGGACTGCCTGAGGCAGCCCACGATGCTCTGAGGGTAYACATTTCCTCTCCTTGAGATGACAGCTACAAAGCCTGGTTGGTGTTTCCACTGAACATGTACATCTAGAAGCAAAGATGACAAATATCTAATTTTCATTCAAGTAATTCACTATAAACTTACAGGGCTTTCCAGGAGGTCTAGGTGTCTGAAGTCATAATCTGACCTGACTGTCAAACAAGTCTACTCAGGCTAGACCACAGTAAAGTATCACCAGAAAGTTTATCAACCATGTGGTGAGAAGCCCTACATTTTAAACTTTTTAGTAAAAAATGAAAATATAGGCACACATTTTCATTTTTTCACCTCAAGTTTTACAAGTAGCAAACATGCATGCAGGTTTTGTTTTGCCACTGGAATGTGCTGACACTTACCTTTCTAAACACTGGAGCAGCAGCAAAATAGAGGATGAGTGTAACATCAAATGTCACAGCTGTTCACTAAGCAATGCACATGCAAGMCTTAAAAATTCTGGTGAAAATCTGGAATCTGGTTTTAAATTCTACTTTTGGCAAAACAAGCTACAATTTTTCAAGGCTTAATAAACTTTTGGAACAGAAGAGGAAAAAAACTCCACCTATTTTTGCTGTAGAGATAACGAAACAGTCTGACAATTTACAAAAAGCAGATTATTTGCTGCATGGTACACCTTACAAGAAAGGCAAACAGATATATCTGTTGTGGCAGAGAGAAAGGTCACTATGCTCCCATTCTCTGATGTGTCCAGTTTCCCTTTTATAGCYGTCTACTTGGCAGATGCATGAGGCAAGTGTGATGAAACAGCAGAACACACATACTGTAAACTAAGAGCATCAGGCAAGTTACTTGTCTCAACCCCCCACCCAAAAACTACCAAAGGCCACTTTAGCTTTCTCGTGCAATCTGTTCTCCAGCATATTTACACTTTAAATACCAAAACCTGACTACTGCACAAACTCAGAGCAGCAGAAAATAAAACAAGATGGGAAGAAGATACCCAGCTCATTATTTTTGATAGCTGAACAACATGACTAAACAAAAAACTCTCCTCTTAAAGAGAGAGGAGCACAAGAAGCTGCATTCTCCAAGCCAAACCACACAGGAGCTCTGGCTCGTGCAGCTGAAGGGCACCGAGAGGGATCACACAGGCTAAGTTTAGCCTTGTACGGCCAATGACCCTAGGTATCCTCTGCAACCAAGGACTGGGACACCTGAGGGTGACCGAGCTCAAGGGCCTCACAAAGCTTCTCTCAATTAACATCACATTGCTCTGATTAACCAGTAGCATTGATTTTAGCTTAATTTCTCCTAATYATATTAAATTTGTACCTTAAGTGAAGCTAGTGGATGTTCTGGACCAAGTAAACTCCAATGAAAGGAAGCCAAATCTTCATCAGGTAGAATATGATTACCTGGAACATAATGCAGAACTCATTTAAGTACACCATAAAACGTTACACACTGTTTCTACATACAGCAGACAAATCTGCAATCAGTCCTCAACTCCTGATCCAGAGGATTAACAGATTAAACTTGCAGATAGCTTTTTGTTACTCCAGAAAAACCTAATTAGCATGCTGCTGCAGCAGCAAGAGCTACTTCCCTGTGTGTGAGGAGCACTCTTCCATGAAACCAGCTCTCACCTACAGCAGCAACGGAGCCAGGAATAATACAGGGTTCACCTCAAGCCAGCGTGTCCTATTAGGGACTCCTCAATAGGATTTCATAATGCAGGTGTAACAGTTTAAGAACATATTCTACTGCTCCCTGAGACATGCTAGTAAGCCCTTTCTGCATCCCAGCATGTGCCATTACTGATCCACATGGAAGCTGCCCCTGGAATCTGCACTCTACTCCACTGTGCAGCATGGGTCAAGCAGCAAGGCAGCAGCCAGGTTTATCTAACCCTCAGGAATGCCAGCAGCTCCAATGACACTTAGCAGGTTCCCAGTTCCTGAATTTCTTTTGCTGATCTGACCAGGTCAGATGGGACCTTGGGCTGGCAGCAGGGAAGGAATTAGGAAATCATTTTGTTTGTTTCCATGTACAGAGATTGAGACTATCTACCACACTGTTCATAYCTAATGGAAGATCACCTACATTGTTTTTTTTTTCCAAAGTACATCATACTAAAAAAAAATTTCTTACATTTCAAACATCTGARTTAATCAAAGACATAACTAATCAACCTCTGATGGAGTTCAGTGGCTGCAGATCCAAACTTCACAAACGGCTAAACAGAATGTATTCAYATAATTCTGGCAGAAAACTTCAGGATATATTCAATACCTGGTTTTATAAAGGACCAGTTTATTAGTGAATGTACTGCTCATAAAGAATATGGCAAGATTCTCTGAATATTACAACAATTGCTTCCTTTCTTAACATTTTGCTTGTAAAATCATCTCATTTGGTCTTAATGCTCTTCAACCTGTGAAAGCCAGGAACACTGTCCCCTGCCTGGTGACAAGCAGATGCCCTCTCAGAGTGCGAAGTCTTTGAGTCCAAGCAATACTTCACSCACTACTGACATCTCCAGCAAGGAGATGTTATCATTTTTATTCATTAGGAGCTAAACTTTAACCTCACACCAGAAAGATTCAACAGGCTTGCATATAACAGCCACACTCACTAATCTGGTCAAGGTAAGATTAGACAGTCTTTATAATACAGGTCTGCAAAAATCTATTGTTGCCAGAGCAGAAGACTTCTGTGTTAACCRACAATCACTCCTGCAGACACCACAATTACCTTTTAAAATAGTCAGGGCTTCTCTCCCTTCCACCAAAACCTCAATTTTGTTTGGTCTCCATCTGTCATTGCAGTTAATACCATCCCCCTGAACACACAAGGCAGTGTGACTATTCAATCAATTCTCACCACRTATGTTAAAGTGCAGCAGTGTCTTTTGTGGTCCAAATAAGAAGTGATGTCTGTACTTACCTTATGTAGTTCTAAAATTTTACTGAGGAACGGAACAAGATTCCATAACTAAACATGTTACAAAGTGCTGTCACAGTGGGAAAGAGATCAGTGTTACATAAGCAACCTCTATTTCTTGACCTGGCTGAACAACCTCAACACATATCGATTTTCCCCATTTTAATGGCTTATTATAGTGTATGCCTTAGTGTTTTTTAAAGCAATTAGATACTAATTGAAGCCACYGCCCTTTCTAAAGAGTTCACTGAATTACAGCCCTATACCTCACACTGGGTTTGTTTTTCTACTTGCTGAAGCTTGGGCTGCTTTTCTTTTTTAAAATTATTTTGAAGTATTTTTGTCAAAATTCACAGAACAACCCAAATCAACTCCCTGTTTACATCAGCAGCAATTAGCAGAACTTTTCAGGACCACACTCTGAGAGGATGCAGTATCCAGGCCACATTTTAACTACCCATGCCAAGGATACTCTTTATATTATAAAGCTACAACTACAAACCCTTTCTGGATGAAAAGCTGTAAGGAAAAAAAACTGTAAACCAAACCAATCAACCACAGTGTACACAGAACCTTGTCTGTAAGCAATCTTTAGAAGTTTGTCTAGTTGATACAGTAAGAAAAATATTTTGCAGGAATACTTCAATAGAGACTTTATCCCTGAACAGAATGAAATCTCAAATCACTTGCCACTGAGAACAAATTTTTAACTGCCCAGTGCAGTGTCATTCCTCAGGCTTCTCCAACTACTCCGTGTGAGACTGAAACTTTGAGGATGTTTTTTCTCTTTCAGCATCCCCCAAATTGACCCTTGGTGTTAAYGACAAGAAAGTATCTGAATACAAAGAAACTTGAGTTTTCCGGATACAGGCAAATACATCTGCAGCCCTAAAGCTGAACATGGATATCACAGCTAGTGTGGTAGTTTGGGCYTTCTGGAATTGCAAACATTAAACCAGCAGCTTAACAGTAATCATTTCAGAATACATTATTTTATTCCCACACAAAGTACTAGCATGGGGAGTTACACTGCTGTACCCAGAAAAAATTCATGAGCCTTCCCACATCATCAAATGCTCACTCATTCCTTCCCATTGTCACTTTCTTTATTCTACTTATCAGGACCAAAAAAGACCCAAAGAGGCCAAAGGAGCAAAGGCAGAATAACCTGTGAAGCCAGACGAGCCCTCAGATATTGAACAAAAATATAAAAATTTAGATCAGAAAATGAGCCACCCTAATTTAAACACATACCATGCTACACACAACTATATGCATATATGCACTTAGTAGGCTATTTTAAAAAAAAGTTACTATATTACCAAGGTTGCAAAAGTTAAAACATGTTGCCAGTACTATAAGCCAAACTGTATCTGTTTGTTGTCAGCTTATATAACCGCTTTMTATCCCAAATACCTAGGGTTCCTAAAATTCACTCATATAAAAATAACACAAAAGCCCCAAGCACAGGAAGATCTGCTGATCTTCTGTTCTAACCCCGACTTCCATGAACTTTATTCTACTTACTCATACTGAATACAYACACACAAGAAATGCAAGGGAATACTCAGAACTAAAGTTGTATCTAGAGCTTTTTAACCTTTGTACCAATTTGAAGGGGAGGGGGGGAAAGCTACCAAATCTCTCTCTAGTAATCATGTGAAATTACCTCAAATTTCTTTCTCCTAAGAACATGCTGAAAAAATAGTTTGTCATGTAAGACAGCAGGAGAGAAAAACATCCAAAAGCTTCTTGCATAAAATTGCAAAGCCTTCAGAAACTTTACCAGAACTTTTCTCACCTACTGTTTGATATAACCAAGCAAAGCCTGAGCAGGCCATGAAGCTGRAATCAAGTGGCAACCTAAAGTCGACCTAAAGTTCACTTCCCATGAAGTGCATAAAGTATATCTGCAACTGGGAAACTGCTTTTCCAGCAGTAATTCTTACTCACTGAACTGGCATGCACCAACTTATTTATAGACTCCAAAACAAAGCCAAGCAATAGTAGTCTGTCATGCAATTCCTGCAACGGCAGCCCAGCCAACCCTCTGCCTTCTCTCCCTACACCTGCACAGGCAGGAAAAACACACACTAACAAAAAGCAACTCCAACTAGACAAATACTTGCGGCTTGCTACTGCAAGATCCATTGGTTCTTTCCTTCTTAACATGGAAGGTGCTTGCCCAGACTGGAAACAGTATTGAAGACCACTAAAATATTAGTATTTAAAACAGTAACATGTAGCCTCTCTAGCTCAGAGCTTTCAAAGGAGAAATTTTATTCCTTTATCATGTACCCATACTGAAACAAAGTGAGTAAGAAACGAAAAAGAAAATCCAGTTTTCTTATTTACACAGTATGACAAGATCAGGAACATGGCTGCTCCCAAAAAGCAGTTAGAATGCTGTTCTAAATAAATCTTATTCATTGGAGTCAACTTTGTCAGTAATTAATTCACATTTCTGTCTGAGAGTGTAACAGTTATTCTCTATCACTGCTATGGAAATAGAGTGTGTTAAAACTGTCCCATTTAAGCAGAAATGTGAAACTGGAGACATTCTCACCTATGCTCCTGAGCATGAGCATGAGAAGCAAGAGTGCTAAGCAAGTATCCAGACAAAACCAATGGAATGGTACAATGCTGGTCACTTGTGCTTTCAGAAATGTGGAGTTTCATTCAATTATACAGTTCAGTATATTTCTGGTGCAGCTGATGTGCTGCCAGYTGTCCAATACTCATTTATGAAAGGAAAAAAAGCCCCAGCAAACCAAACAGCTTCACTCCATAGGTGCTATTTTTAGGTAGAATTCAGGACAGAAGCATACTTCCARTTTGGAAAGTATACCATTGAAACTAGACTTCATATACTCTACAGGACCCAAACTAGAAACACAACTGTCCTGATTCCCCCCCACCCACAGAGAACATTCCAGCTAGGCAGAGCTCTGCCGAATCTCTACTTTCAACTCTTCTTTCTAGACAGCCACAATTTGTATTGCTTGAAGGTTTCTACAAATTGGGCATGTCTGACCTCATAAACACACATCCAGTCCACCTCACAGCAACAACGTCTGGAACGAGGGGATGTCTTTCCCCAGGTGCTTTGTCAAATTACACACACATTATTTTAAAACAGTTAATAGAAACTGAAATCATAAGGCTGACTAGCAGCATCTTCACTTACCTAAAAGAGCAGCAAAAATAGGAAAGCGATTTGGATTCAGGTCCAGTTGCTTGGCAACTTCATGCATTAGGTATTGGCTTGTTGTGAGGCTTTTCCCATTCCGGCTCAGTTTTAGGGCATGGGCACTGAAATAGTAAGGGATGTTGCACAATGCATAATCGGAGTCATATGCAACCAAACCATGGAAACCTTTTTCTCTGCAGAAAGCAATTACTTCTTGATGATGATCCTCAATGCTCTGTGCAACCTATAGTGGAAGACAGAGCAATTAGCTCCAGTGTAAATGGCAGCACTAATTTATCACAACTATTACAATATAGCGGGTCTTTCTGAAACAATACATGTGAGTTTAAAATACTTGAGGTATTTTTAAAGTAATTTAAAAAATCCAGTGATGCAGCACATACGGACAGGATGTACAGTGCACTCAGAAGCACAGCAYACACCTCTGGAAGCCCACACACTGCAGTGGCATTCTGTACTGGTGAACTCATCTGAAGAAACTGTTTATTACCAGAAACACTCCAACTCTGAAGACATTACTGTACCAGTGTCTGTACCATCTCATGGGGAAAGCCTTGAGGCTGTGGGTACTCCGGCAGTTCAGCACACTCAGATGCCCCTCAAGATAAGGCAAACCCACGATCCCTTTCAAAGTTTTTTGGCCCTCTTTTAAATGGGCTAAACACAACCACAGATTAACACAGATAACTTTCCTAACCTTTCAAATGCATACCTTGCTGTGTTAAGACAACTTTTTTTCCTCTTTCCACCTTCAGCCTACCCCTTAATGCACAGCCRTGTCTGATGGTGCAAACTGCTTTGAGTTTATAGCCCAAACTTCACCTCTCCACTCCCGTTGCCTAGCAAAGCACATATTTTAGGCTACAGCAATCAGATGATTTGAACAGACACATTGTTCAGGGAGACATGGGCCAATTCCTAACATTGGAAATACAAAAGGAACCCTTTCTTATCAAGAAGCTTATACTGAAACTAAAAATCCCATGAGGACAGGTCAGTACCTACAGTCCTGCATTCCAACACACCATCAGGAACTGCTACAACTACAGTGTGCATATGAGCACACTCAACTACGGCCAGCTGAGGGCTTTGGATGCCTAATGCTTCTACCATCCACATACATAATACACATCCASTGATTCGGAAATCCCCTTGAAGTTGGGTGTTGGTATAACCCACTCTCGTGGAGTATTCCATTTTAACAACAATGTAGATAGCAAGCTGTCCCAGAATAGACCASTACAAAACTATTAGCTTCAGTCTCCACAGCACACATGAATAACTACAGTCTTAGTGCCAGCAAGGCTATTTATTTCCTCTGCAGAACAGGAGAAAAGGTCCCAAASTCCACAGTCTGCTCCAGCAGCCCCTGCAGTCACCCACAGCAAGTTTACAGTGATCCTTTCTCTTCTACTTATGTCTTGCACTTGCAGAACCTGATGCTGAACAATGGTATTCCAGAGAGGTATGTCAAATTTTCCATCTCCCATGCACCTTCATGAGATGTTCCCTTTCAAGCCAAACCCTGAGCAGCAGAACAGCCAGCACCTCACCTGTGGTATTTCTGCAACCAAACACCAGCTCACTAAGCTCTCCCTACTCCTAATCCTACCACCTTGTAGTCTTCAGAAAATGTTACTTCTTCAGAAACTTCCTTGATGGAGTGTTTTTGAAATTTACYGTGCTCGTGAGAAGAACACACATACTCATTTTACTCATGATGATGCTGTCCCCTTAGCATAAGGTGTGGGAGACACCATAAACATTTTTGGAAAAATTTAAAGACATCAGATTTACATAGTTCCTAACTAAAGGAAGGCAACTTAGGCTTCGCCCCTCCCCCACCCACCAGTCTTCACAGGTTTTAAATTAGAAAAATCCCTCAGATGTTTTTTAATTAAGAGYAGATAGACTTAAATTATGTTCATGTATCTAAAGCCAACCTCTCTTCATGCTCATTCTCTCTCATTCACCTCTGATCTATAAAAAAACCAAGTGAGAACTCCTCTGCAGCACTAGGTGTGACATGGGTGTGCAGATAACGCAAGAGGAAGCTCGGTGTGCGGCTCCTCTGATTTCCTATGAGCTATTTCCTCTACCTCCACAGCCTCCAGTTCCCTCCCCGTTTCATAGAGCTCTCTGACACAGCATGAAGCTGTTGGGTGTTCAGGGAATACTAGAATCCATGTTCAAATAACTGAACCATCACAGGGAAAAGAGCTGTATTTACCAAAGTACAGTTAACCCAATGTAAAACTCTAACAAGATGTGACTCAGAGAAATGTCTCATGGCACTCACAAATGCAGAGGTACCCAGGCAACGTGCAGGCTTCAAAACCAACCCAGCCAGAGGGGATGCGGCGCAAATCACAGCCAGGAGTTTGGAGTAGTTTTCAAGTCTAAATCTTGTGTAAACATTAATGGTGGTGGCTCAGAAAGAGAGACTCCTGCCTGAGTAAATAGGCATGAGCACCTTTAGGTAYTCAGAACAAAACATTCTCCCCAAAGTATAAAGAGCTGTTAAGAACTTAACTGCCTAAATATTCAAATTTTAGCAAACCTACTTCATATAAAAGTTTCTTCTAAGAATTATTCTCCCCAAACTGCAAAATACCAGGTAGGTCACAACAAAACAAAGAACTCGCAGGRTATTTGTTATAACCTGGAGGAATCTGTTATTTTTACATCCTGCTGAAACCATCTGTGAGTGATTTATAATTGTTCTGGATGGAAGACATTACTCTTTCTCTCCCCTCTAATTACCAAAATAGATTAAATTCATAGCCAGTTCCTATCTTTGCACAGAAACCTACTCTGGACTCAAATGTTCCTAGAAATATTAAAGTCAGTTTCATATTTAAAGTCAATCACTATTCTCAAACCCAACTTCTCAAAACAAAGTGAGAAAACACTACAGTTGAACAACTGGCTTATGCGAATGTAAATTTTAAAAAATCACCTATAAATGCCAATAAAAATCACACCTTCAAGATGCATTTGTTCTGTCCCATCAGGAGGGCTACATCCAAGTGAGAATGAGAATAAAACTGGAGGAAGGTTTAGAGAAAAAAAGATATATGTAACAAAGCAGATTTAGAAAGATAATAAATCATGTAAGAGAACAAGAAAAGCAAAGAAGGAATGTGATTTAAGCTCAGCAGTATCTCTGATGTGTATTATGCATGCGACCACTATAACCATGAAATAGCCTTCCTAACCTGAAAATGAATCCATTAAAACTAGGTTTATCCACAGAGTTTCTCGACAACTGAAAAAATCAGGCATCAAACAGAAACTGGCAATATCCTTCCCATCCTCTGGACAGCTGAGCAGTGCAGAGAACCAGCGTAATTTAGACATCCACAGTGTTGGCTCAGTGGCATGGACAGCAACAACCTCTCCCCCTCACAYCCCTCAGTATTTGGTAATGAGCTGCCAAATCCCAGGGCTAACCTRACAGACAAATAAATACACATCTCACAAACCTTCTCAATCAAAACTGGTGGGATGTTGCATTTATTGAGATTTTGGGAGTTTGGGGTATTTTACTAATGACAGAAAAGGAACTCAGTGTAAGTGTGCTCACACTCCTATAACTGCTTCCAAAGTAAGGCCTGTCACCAAGAAACCATAAAGGATCTAATGGTGCAGCTACACTGGAAAGTAAACAAAGTGCTACAGGTCAAATGCAGCAACTTGGTTCAGATGTAATGTACCTGAGCCAGGTCTGAGACAGAAAGCGTTTAACAAACTCACAGCCAGTTGAACATCCTACAAAAGTATTGCAAGCACCAAATTCCCACTGATATCAAAATACATGGCTTCCTGTTGGGTACTACACATTTCAATGTTGCATTAAAACAAGTCTCCACTTTAATACATTAAAAGAAAAAAAAAAATTCTTATTTTATCCCATTCATTGCTTTTACTAATGATCTCAAAGTCCCAATAACAAATGAAGAAGATTTATAATGCACCCACTGACAGAYCCAGACAAGGACCTTCACTGCACGGGCCCTAAAACTTTTTGCTGAAAGAAGAAAAGTATTTCCTAGCTACAAAAAACCCGCAAAAGTTCAAATGAGAGGACGTTTYTGCTATCATGCAAATTCCCACCATCCAAAACACGTAACACTGTTCAGCTTCTACACTAACCAGGAAAACACACAACTGCAGCAGACACAGCCAGAACCTCCTGACTTTAACCAAGGCCAAGTCCAAGGCATTGCTTTTGGCAGAGCTCAACATGCCCTGCACAAACGAGCTTCGCCTCCGCTTCCAGTTCATTCCACACGTGCTTTGCCCGGCGCGGTGGCCCCGGCCTGGTGACCCAATCCCCGCCACGGCCAGGGCCACCGCAGTGTGGGACTTCCACTGCCGAGAGGGCTGAACTGAGGGTGGCTGCACTCCAGCTCGGCGTTTCTCCACGGATGGGCCTGGCCCAGCGAGCAGGGCACTACGAGGGAGCAACAGTGATTCCCACCCTGCTGGCAGAACTAGGAGAAATTTCACCCAAAGTCACCTTTGGGGTGAGCTCCTCGGAGAGAGGCATCTGTACCCCACGGCTGCAGCCCCGCCAGAATGTTTCTAATCCCCCGAAAGGCCAAATAACATTAAGCTGCTGCTAGTGATCAAGCAATTCCAAAGGTTACATAATATTTTTCTATACACAATAGTAATTTGAGATAATAAAGCCTACGAGTATGTGCTTCCCTCCCGCTGCTCTTCCCTCCCCAGCGGGAASGTGAGCAGCCAACTCCTAAACCTGCAGCTTCATCCCCGGGCTTGTTTTTCCAGCGTCTTGTGTTTCAATATACACTATCGCTCGGCTGAACAGAAACCATCGWAAATCAGGAACGCCATGTGGAGAGATGCGACGTGGTCATATCCTGCAACCTTTGAAATCGTGGCCTTCCAGTGCAAGATGGCCATGAAGCCCAGCTCTGACACGAAGGGCTGTTCGTGGGGCCAGAAAACTGAGGTTGCCCCTTAAAATAAAAGAGTTTAAATGAAGGCCAACTGTCAGCTTGGCACTGCTGATTGCACAAACTAGAAGTGTTGCTGTTATGGAGTAACGAGCGAGTTTTTCTACAGCTGGTTTTAAAAGCTCGTTGATACTGAGAAAACGCTGAGCAAAACACGGAAACCTCCATAAAGCCAAAAGTGGCACCTCTGTGTTTTTTGCAGCGAGCCATTTCCCCTCCAGCCCAAGTTTAAACACCTCGCCTCAGCCGGGAACTTGTTGCAGATCCATCCTGCGCGAGAACTAAACTGATTAATTATTTTTACCTCCCCTCAATAATTAATTACAGGGACGCTTTTCGCCCACTCGCTCTCCCCTGCGGTACCACAGCCCACAAGGCAAGAAGGGACATTTTGAGTCAACGGAGCGAAAGAACATGGAGGCAGAAGCCGCCCTGCTGCCGGGCCGGGCCGTAGGCGCTGCCGGTCGCCCCGCCAAGGCCTCCCGGCCTCCGGCCTTGGCGGAGCGGCGCGCAGCACCATGTAAATAAGCCAAAATCCCCCGGGGATTGAGGCCGCCGAAAGTTGTGCCGCCCCCGCGGGTCTGGGCGACATTTTGAGGCGCTGAGGGGAGCGGCTGAGGGTGCCCTCCCTCCCCCCCCGGGCAGCCCCCGCTGCCATCTTGGAGCCGGGAGGGAGCGCCGGGGAGGGGGCGCCGGGACCCCCGGGCGGGGGGGACCCCGGGCTCCTCCTCACCTTGATGTGGAAGCGGATGAGGGCCAGGCGGATGCAGTGCGCCATGCAGACGGGCGGCAGGAACCAGACCTTGGGCGGCGGGGTGCCCTTGTTCTGGACGTGGCTGACGATCTGCTGCGCCGTCTGGCGCTCGTTGCCCTGGCGCTTCACCCACTCGTGCAGCCGGGCCTTCTCCAGGGCGCCGTTGAAGAAGACGAAGAGCTCGATGTTCCCGTTGAAGCAGGCCTTGGCCAGGGCCGCCAGGTAGCCCAGCATGTGGTTCCACTGCCCGCCGCTCACCCAGTCCGTGTAGAAGCCGCCGTAGAGCCGGTGCAGGCAGTTGTCGGCGTCGATGAGGAGGCGCAGCGGAGTCTGGGGGGGCCGCTGGCGGCCCCCACCCACGAGGCTGCCCCGCGCCAGCTTCTGCAGCTCGACGGGCACCACGGCGCTGGGGCAGTGCTTCTCGATGTAGTCCTGGAATCCCTGCACTCCCATGGTGAGGACCGGGCGGCGGCGGCGGGCGGGCGAGCGGGGGCCCGGCGGCGGCGGCGGCAGCAGCGGGGTCTGGGCTCGGGCCGGGCGGCGCGGCGGCGGCGGGCGGGCGGTGGGAGCGGTGGAGCCGGGTGGGAGCGCTGGCTGCCGTCGGTGGCCGATCAGGGGGGAGTTGTATGGATTAGTGGGGGGCTCATGGCTGCCGCGGCCGCCATGTGCTGCGCTCACAGAGCCATGGCTCGAGGATCCGGGCGGCTGCGGCTCCGACTGCCGGGGGGCGGGGGAGCGGCCGGGCGCGCAGGAAGCCAACCCGCCGCCGCCGCCGCCTGCGGCAGCGAGAGCGGAACGGGCGGGACTTGGCGGCGGCGCCGCTGCCGCCACTCACACGCCGCGCGGGGCCGCGGCGGGAGCGCGGGTGGAGCGGAGCGCCCTCGCCCGCCGCCCGTGCCCGGAGCCCGGAGCCCCTCACGGCCCCCTGCCCTGCCTTGCCCTGCGGCTCTGGCCCGGCCCGCCCGCCGCGGCCGTTGCATAACCCGGGCATGCGCGGGAGCGCGGCGGAAGCGAGTGGCGGGGAAGAGGAGGGGGCCGGGGGCGGGGAGCCGCGGCGGGAATCGGGGCAGGGACCTCCCGGCCCGGCCCGGAATGGCCCGGATCGGCCCGGCCCGGGCCTGGTCCCGCCTTCCCGGGCAGCGGCGGTCTCTCAGCCCTGCGGCCGCCATGGCGGGCCCAGCCCGGGGTAGCGGCGCCCGGGCCACCTGTTGCTCGAGGGTCTTCGGCAGTGACGGGGCAGCAGAAGTGCTCCTGCAGCGGTTCGGGCCAGGGAGCCGCGAGGCTCCCGGCCTGGTGCTGCGCCCGATCTGGGCACAGCGCCTTCCCCTCCGTACAGACCCGGYGGTCACGGCCCACTGTGACCGATAAAAGTGACCGGCTGGCCTGGCCTCWCCCGCTGAGCATTTGCTGCTGCTGGTAAGGCTTCCAGATCCTAGAATACCCCGAGCTGGAAGGGACCTACAAGGATCATCGAGTCCAGCTCCTGGCCCTGCACAGACACCCCAACAATCCCACCCGGTGCCTGAGAGCGTTGTCCAAACGCTCCTGGAGCTCTGGCAGCCTTGGGGCCGTGCCCATTCCCTGGGRAGCCTGTTCAGTGCCCCACCACCCTCTGGGAGAAGAACCTTTTCCTGATCTCCAGCCTGACCCTGCCCTGGCACAGCTCCAGCCGTTCACTGGGTCCTGTCCCTGGTCACGGAGAGCAGAGATCAGASCTGCAGCCCCCCGGGGAGGTCTGACCTCAGTCTTCCKTTCTCCATGCTGAGCACACCRAGTGCCTTCAGCCGCTCCYCGTACGTCCCCTCCAGACCCTTTGCTATCTTCATACCCTCCTTTGGACRCTCTCTAATAGCTTTAGATCCTTCTYGTATTGTGGCACCTGAACTGCACACAAGACTTGAGGTGAGGCCACACAATGCAGAACAGAGAGAGACAATCACCTCCCTCAATGATTTTGGTGGCCTTTCCACCTTGGACACGCTTAAAGTGGCTGCTTGCACCTTGAGACCTGCCATCCACAGTGCAGCCAAACTGCTGCCATAACTGGCAAATGAGCATAAGTATCAACTATCAGGAAAGAAACCCATAAATGAGCATAAGTATCAGCTATTGAGCAAGAAACCTGTTCTTTGCTGCACAGGCAGTGAGGAATTATCTGTTTTCAGTTTTAACAGATGAAATTGTTTTTTAAAAGGCAGAGATAAGGACTGTGTCCAAGCTTCAGAAGTTGCCTGCAAGTTTGTCATTGCAGTAATACTACAGCGCCTGAGCAGTTCTCTGTTGTGCAGGTGTTGGAAAACTACAGGAAATGTCAAGCTGCTGATGCTGTATGTTAACATTAATATTTTATTAATGAGCAAAAGCATATTGTTAATGAGATTTCAGTCAGGCTGGATTGGCACCCACAGTAAATATTCCCAGCAGGGAATAGCTGTTGCAGCATGAGTGGCCAGGCTCACCTGCGGGCAGTGCAGTGCCATGGATGTGTGTATCYGAGCCCAACTGGTACAGCATCAGGATGGTGGAATAAAAAATACTGAAAAAGCTATGGAAGTAATCAATGGGAAATGCATGTTTCTTCTTAGAAATCTGCTTTTGCAGTAATCTGAGAGTGTGGTTTCCTAACTAAATAGTCTGATCTCTTTCCAAACTACTTTTCCCTTAGAATTCTTAGATTATCCTATAAGAATAGATATAATAACATCGAAATAATAAAACACTTTAGAACACTTTGAGGCACACACAAAACATGGGAGTAGGCCAATAATGCTAATGGAAGGAAAGCGGATCAAGGAGAAAGAACTTTAGAATTCCAAATATCCCAAAAATCACCCAAATTTGGTCAAAATAGTAAGTATTGCTATAGATGAGGTGCCTAAAAAGCAGGTGATCAGACAGGCCTGCATGTATTCAATGCTCTAACAGTGCAAAATTTGATCACAAATGGGCTGTTCTMTAAGCAGTCTTGTGAACAACTGAGTCGAGAAAAATTCACTTCCTGGCATTAATTGTCTCACAGGGTCTTTAGGTTCAATAGTCTTAGGAATGGCAAATCATCTATAAATAARAGATGATAAATTTGCTTGTAGTTTTTTTTGTTTTGTTGTTTAAGAAGGAAGCTAGTCCAGCGCATGTGCCACCAGGAGCCTGGCTGGCAGCATCCTGACTCTTGTATGGAGTCAGGGAGGTGCAGCAGAACTGACCACTGCCTGGCTTGTGCCCAGCCACAAACATGACCATCCCTCCTCAAAGAAAAGAAAAGAGAGAGGAAGAGCACAAGGGGAAACAAGGTGCTTCCAGAAGTTACTTGATACGAACTAAAACTTTGGCGAGACAGGAAGACTATGGAAAAACAGTTAAATTTATGGAAAACAAAATTACTCTGGAAAGCAGGTAGATTAAGCTAGACTTAAAGAGCAATTAATCAAACACACGAGGCAAACAAGGTGTTTTTTCATCAACCAGTAGCAGAAAGCCTGCAGGATTCATCAATCTTCTTYCTGAGCACTGAGACACAACGTGTTCCACTGTTCCCAGATGCTGGTTGTGTAAAGGAAGGGTTAATAGTGGTTGGTATTAAAGTCAGTGACTCATTATCCTACCTGAACAGAGGAGAATTAGGAGTGGCTCCCTAGAAGGAAGAAACTGAACAGTCATTAGGAAGAACTAACGAATAACCATGTCAGAGCAAGAGCAGAGATGAATGTTACCAGTTTAGTCTAGGTTCCTCTGTTAACCAAAATCAGTCCCACAGTGAGATGAGTGTGGACAGGTTGTGGAACAGACTAGCCGCTGTGACCTGAAAGGTACATCTGCCTGGTGATAGTAGATCCATATGTTATCCGTGGGAAACGCTTGTTTTATGTGATTTCCCTTAATATTTCTCTTCTTTTCTGAACCTGGTGCATCTTGCTGGGCAGTTGCTGCTGCAGAACTTCCCAGTTCTTGCTGCTGTAGGAGAAGAGCTCCTAGCCTTCTTACTGCCAGGTCTGCCTGTGGCCATGGGCTCACCCTGTGGGCAGGGTGTTTTTCTGCATAGCTACTTCAGTGCTCAAAGTTCTAGGCATGCCTGCCACTTAGTAGAAAATAGTTGCAAAAATAAAAGAAATTGAAGAAAAATTGTTGAGGTTTAAAAATGTCGCTGTAGCCCGAAGGAATACGACATAAAGTCCAGAGAGAACAAAGCGATGCCAGCCTTTAATTAATTAATTATGATTATACAGAGGCTTATATCCCTTAACTTGCTTGAAGTTTACAGAAGTGTCAAGAGTCTATTGGACCCTTGGTCAGCCACCTACCAAGTTCATTAGTTAATTCTAACAACACCTGTTCCAAAACATTTATCTAAGTAAGAATGATAACAAAGCGCAGCTGCACAGAACTTAGTCAAAACTTAGTTAATTTACAAAAGTTCCTAAAATTGTTTACAGTAGTTTTACTTAGAAAAAGAGAGACAGAGAGAAGTCTCACAAAAATACTAAAAAAGTTAGAAAACCTCTCTGCCGACAGCTTTTCAGCAACCACATAAAAAAATCTTGGGGACAAAGTTTGTCGCTTGTTGCCGTCTTGCTTGTATTTGCTACCATGTGAGACATCCCTTTCTTGTCTCTTTGGTTGGTGCAATTAAACTATATACCATCACACAAAATTTATAGAAGGAGATTTTCCATGTTCAGATATCTCCCCAAAACAGCAACAAATACCATCTTGCTTAAGCATACAGTAACTTTTTTCAAATATCTATGATACTTAGGATGGAACATTTTCCTCTTAGGACAAAGACATGTACATGTAGAAGGCACATCACAGAGTTATTTAAAATGCTTATTGGTATCTCCATCAGCATCAGCTCTCTAGGGACTTTGAGTCCACTGAAACTGCAGTCCACTAAGGTTTTGTTTTTTCATTCTCCTGTACCAGCTGGCCTAATCGACCTTTAGTGTCTCGTGAGAGTCAAGAGTCAATCCTGCTCCTTCTTTGCCCCTCTGAGCCAAGCTGCTGTCCTGGCACCTGGGAACTCTGCTCTCCCTGCCTTTGCAGGCAAATATGTGCCCRGTGGTGACCAGACAGGAAAAAGGCGCTTTTTTTTTTTATTCCCTTCCTACTGGCATTTGCTTTTTGATTAACCTTAAAAAAATGTAGATTTATCCAAAACATGTTCTTCCCCATTATGTTTTTCAATCTCACTCAATTTTGCGGTGAGCTGTTTGAATTCATGCAACCGCCTTAGCTGTGAAGGCAAAGATTCAACTGCATCCCGCCATGGCCACTAAACCATATTGTGAAGTGCCACGTCTACTAGTTTTTTGATCACTTTCAGGGATGTTGACTCCACCACTTCCCTGGGGAGCCTGTTCCAATACCTAACCACTGTTTCAGTGAAGAAATTTTTCCTAGTATCCAACCTGAACCATCCTTGACACAGCTTGAGGCCGTTTCCCCTTGACCTATTGATTGTTATCTGGAAGAAGAGCCTGACCCCCACCTCACCACAACTTCCTTTCAGGTAGTTGTAGAGAGCATTAAGGTCTCCCCAGAGCCTCCTTTTTCTCCTTTTCTCTTTCAAATAATAGTAAAACACGCCAGGCCAACCCTGACATCTTTTGTAGACAGGACGTATAGGAAAGCCGCTTGCTACGTGAACAGCAGAGGAAGAGAAAAGAGCTTCTCTGATAGTCTGCTGTGAACCCCACATTGAGATATTGGACTACCAATCCGAAGAAAGGATGATTCAAAAGACAGCATACTTTATTAGAGCCACTGCTATGCTCAAGCTCAAAATTTTTGATTGTCCATAGAGGCCAACCCTTGAGGAGTTCAGCCCTGGGCAAATGTGGGGTAGATGATGGTGTTGCTTCAGGAAACTTTTAGGGCAAGAAAATGACTGCCAGTGAGTCCTCTGAGCGCCTGGGAAAAGCAGGGTGGAGGAGGAGGGGGCAATGACGCTGGGTGAAAGAATTCCTCCTTTCAGAGAACAAGCAGCGCTTTCACAGCAGTGGATGCTCAGTGGCGGCACACACTACGCAGATTACATCAGGGCCATTCGCTGCCTTTGATTAGTTTTAAGAAACAAAAGCATGAAAATTTTAAGTTCTAAAGTTGAGTTTTCAGGAGAAAAAGCATAAATAATAAGGGCCTTAAGAAGCAGGCAGCAGGAGCTGGTGGGGAGCAGTAGCACTGGTTCTTCGAAAGCCTGGAACAGTAGTGYGCTGTTCTGTGGCAGTTGTGTGAGACATACAAAAAGCCAGTATTTAAAGTATGTTCTGCAGCACTTTTTGCAGGAGCATTAATAGTATCACAAAAAGATACTAATAGAATGCTACAGCTTGATATTATAACAGATAAGATGCCTTTGGTATCACGAGAGCACATCTGAACTAAAATACGTTTATTGTGGCCATTTCAGAAGAGCAGCTATTTACACTTCCAACACTTCAAAAACATGTCTTTTTTGTTGKCATTTATGCTATTAACACAAGTGTCTCAGGCATGGAAGTGACAGATTTAGCTACCTAAATGTGGGGTAGGGCTGCCAGGTTTGGGAACACCGTCCAAGCCAGACCTTCACTTTCAGTCTGCTACAGAAACTGAATTCTTCATCCTGCCCAAACACATGCCAGCATGGTCTGCCAGCGCGTCACCTGTAGATGTGGATCACTCAGTTATYTGTCTTACCATGGACTGCCCTTATTTCATCCCTATGGCTCTTGCTGCAGAATCTAAAATGCAAGTATAAAAAAAATGAAATTGATTTGAATTTCGAAGTATAAAGTTCTGAGGCTGTGCCTTCTTGAATCAGCACATAGGATGAAATAAGGTCCGCAAATCCAGGCTTTTCGAAGCGGCGGCCTGGACACAAGGGATACTTTGTGCTGTTGCCTTTCCCGTCACATAATGCCTCTACCATGTCCATCCCAGAGGCACGGCTGCCACTCCTGGGACAGGGTGCTCCTTGAGCTGGTGCAGTTAGAGGAGAGGAGAAGCAAACAATCCTCCTGTTGTCCAAAACCGGCCCACGAGCCACCAATTAGACTGCTCTGAACGACAGCATTCCATTCAAAGGACTGCTAATTGTATTTTAACGATGATTTAAATGCTGCTGATGATCATTTCAGAGACATCCAGATCACTAATTATTCATAGTCTATGTTGAGCTTTAAGCAGGCRCAGGCAAAGCACTGTAGAAATGTCAAGTAATGTTATTAATCTTCTCAAAGGCCTTCACTGCCCTCGCAYGTGTCAAAGGCATCATCTCCTGTTCCCAGGCCCAAACCCAGCTCTGGCTGCTCRCATCTGGGATCCAGCTGCCCAGCTGCAGCACAGGTTCTTGCAGCATTCTGGAAGTAAGGAAAGAGAAGCAGCGATTCAAAATGRCTTACATTCATTAAACAAAATTCTACCAATATTAATAAAAATTAACTAAAATTTTTACAACCCCACTTCGGAACCTTTTACCTTTACAATAAAATACTAGCTTGATCAAACTGCATCCCCAAACAGYGTGGTCAGGATGTTTSTATAAACTTGACAGAAATGTAGATCCTAACGAGCTGTCTGCCCAGCCAGGAAGGACATCRACCTGTTGGAGCAAGTCTGGAGGAGGCCACCAAGATGATCAGAAGGATGGAGCACCTCTGCCACAAGGAAAGGCTGAAAGTGTTGGGATTTTTCAGCCTGGAGAAGAAAAGCTTTAGGGTGACCCAACTGCAGCCTTTTAGTGCCTGAAGGGAGCTTACAAGAATGATGGAGAGAGACTATTTACAAGGGCCTGGAGTGACAGAMCAAGGGAGAATGGCTTCAAACTGACAGAGGACAGGTTTAGGTTAGATACTAGGAAGTTCTTCCCTGTGATGGTGGGGAGGCCCTGGCACAGATTGTCCAGAGAAGCTGTGRCTGCCCCATCCCTGGAACTGTTCAAGGCCAGGCTGGATGGGGCTTGGAGCACCCGGGTCTAGTGGTAGGTGTCCCTGCCCATGGCAAGGGGGTGGCATTAGATGGTCTTTGAGGTCCCTTCCAAACCATTCCACTCTGGGGTTCTATGACTCTKCCCTCACCGTTGCAGCAGGAGCGGTGGCGCGGTGGGAACATGGCCGGCCTGCAGAGCTCACAGAGCCAAGCTGCGCTCGTGCCGTGGATCCCAGGGAGTTCAGCTTCCAAGGCTGGCAAGTCAGTACCTGCCATAAGCATAAAATTCCTTCCCAAACGTTTACTTGTATTCTGTACAAGATGCTCATAGTGTGTGGAGGAATCCATTCTCCAGAAAAAATATTTAGAGTGCAAGTCACAGTTTTCCCCTTCAGAAATTCAGCCAAAGCACACCAAATCTGCTATCCACTGACAGTGTAGTGCTGGTCAAGATGTTTATACAAAAAACAYACTGTCAGTGAGACTAAAGCACATATCTTGCCTGTGTAATTGATATGTAGAAATGGGGAAGCTGGCTGAGCCCTGTTCTAAAATACGTGCTTTTACAAGAATGTAGGTTAGCTGTAGTAGAGTGGATTTTACATGCCAAATCTAAGTGGTCAGAATTTTGAAGAGACTTTTAATGATGCAGGAAAAAAGGGAGGCTTGTTTTCTCATCGGAAAATAAAATGAATGTAAATAAATCCTAACACTGATATTTTTTTGGTGAAGATTTACGTGAGATTAATCCCGTTACAGTCCTAGAGCGTATTAGGTTTCACTAATCTACCCTCAATTTGATGTGAGATTGCTGGCCAAGGACAAGAGTGAGGMGTTTGCTCCACTCTGTGACCAGGCACACAGTGGAGAGAGTGAGATCCTGTACGTGCACCTTCCCCCAGCAATGTTGTGCCTGTAGCTGCAGGGGCACCTCTGCCTGAGCAAGCCCCTGAAACAGCCTTAAAGGAGACATTTGTTTGTGCAGCTCAGGCTGGTACTAAAACAAGATTTGCAGATGGGGAGARTTTTGCACGCGATTTTTTGCAGCCGTCTGACCCAGGAGTTTTACTTTCTCCGTAAACRGTCTGCCTTGCTTGTCTGGGTAAGGATTTAAATATGTTTTTTGTGCGCCTCTCCTTTTGATGAGGTCTGTGCCAGCTGTGGCATCTTTGGAAATGAAAAGTCCTGAAAAATTCTTGCAGTTTGTTACCAAGTGCAGGGTTTTTTTCCTTTTACGTCATTGATGGTACTTGAAACTGAGTAGATCTGAGGGCAAATAATTCCCCCCTTTTCTATTTCAGCAAACACCTGCCTTGGCTGCCAGCGTGCTCCTACAAACCCCACAGCTTGCACAGAGCAGCCGAGGTGAGCTGATGCCAGGAACGTGCAGGTCTTGAAAGTGGTAATGTTTAAACTTGTATACTCCCAGGTTTTGTAATTACTGGTTATTCATTTGGTTTTCATTCTTTTCAGCGAGGTCTGAGATGTTGGTGTCGTAGGTTTTCTGCCTCATCTACACAGATTACTTCCTCATCTCCATTTATTCTTTTRAAGACACATCACTTGAACTTTACCCTGTGGCTTTCTTGCCTAACGTCAGTCAGGAAAACATTTAAAAATTAAAGAATGAAATATTTTTGATAATGGATAATCTCTTTTGCAGGAGATGAAGAGAGCTAAAAACCCCGCAAGCTTGTCACTCAGTGACAGAAACCCTGACTTCTGAAAGTTGTACACACGTGCAGCCTGGCCTGTGTTCAATGTCTTGACTGCCATGAAACTAGAAACATTAATTTGCATAAAAAATTTGTAGTCTAGTTCTGAAAAAGCACAAAAAAAAATAGAAAAAAGGCAAATACTACACAGCTCTCATTTGTGAGAGCATTGTTATTTTCTAGAAGACATCAGTTTAATTCTCCAGATACTCTCACTATACCCAGCAACTTTTGATCTCCCCCYACATAATACAGCACAGGAGAGTGTCTCTTTAAATTCATTTATAAAATAATTCAGGACTGTGGGTGTCTTTGATCTGTTCCTCTCTGCTAAAGTACAGAAGAGAAGAACATGTCGCTTAGCAACCCTGCTTAGCCAGCACTGGGGGAGGCGAGAGGGATGGATGGTCCAGGGCCACGAAAGGGGAGAATTAAGCCCCRTCAGGAAACTAAATTTCGGACAATCTTTCTCAAAACTGAAGCAAACAAACATGRGTGTTTGTAGAACTGGGTGAGCTCACTTTTTCCTTCTTTTTTGTTATACTCCACTTCTGGTCTATTAATAGCAATCTTCCAACAAATGAGAAAATCCGGCACGGGATGGACAATGCAGGCCTCAGCAGCTTCAGGGCTGGGTTGCAGCTGAAGGGAGCCCAAAGTGTAATTTTAAACCAGTTCAGTAGATTTTAAATAGAATTAGTGTTGTCAAGACTAATCATAATTAATTTCACACCRCGTTTTTCATCTTAACACTTCTAATAAATTTTGTGTGAGTCCTCTTGTACAGCTGGATAGCCTACGTGTCCCCAGCCAGACTTACTCAGGGTCACTTATCTTGTCATAAATAAACCCCAGTATTCTCTGAGTGCTTATCAGGCTGGGATTTGCTGGTAACTAGGTAACATCTTATAGCTGCAAAAAAAATACCAGTTAGGAAAGTAACTTTGCACTGAAGCAGATGAGCAGCCCTCAGCCCTCTGTCCTTCCTGCAGCTGCAGGACAGTGATGTCCCACAGAGCCATGGCAGGAGCGGGCACCAGCTCAAACCCTCCTGCTCTTGCCCTTGCTGACCAGTGCTGGCCTAGAGCAGTCCTGGTTTATTTTTTTCCCAAACATCAAATCCCACAGCTCTGTATGGCTGAGTTATGGAAGAGAAGRTGATGCAAAAAAACCTGTGTCAGAGGAAGAATGGCAGAACTAGCCCCCTTCAACCTCTCACACAGATGAAAAATAGTTCAAAATGAAATACAAGTGAATTGTTACACCTGCAACAATTATATTAATGATCATAAAGATTATTTAAAATCTTAATTTTTGCACCACTTTCATGTGCTCATCAACTATAACTTATTACTGAACAGTTAAGGGAATCCCTAAATGCTAAATGGTTCACGTTTCTCCCAGAGCTCAGTGCAGGCAATGCTGTGCTCAAACTCTGTAGTAAAACTGCAGATTATTAGACTGAGTGCCTACCTCCATCCACAGGCTGGAAGCTTGTCTAAACTGGCATCTGTTGCATATTCCAGCRATTACAAACATACCTGAAAACAGACATTATTGAACTCTGAAGTAACCTTGTTTTTATCTAGTAAGGGAAATGGTAAGTGCTAGCGTGGAGCTCATTCAGAGMTAAGGTTCTTAGAATAGTGTACTGAAGAACTTAATTCATTAGTGACAAGATAATTTTTAATACCCATATATAGCAAAGATCTGTAGAGTAGAATCCTGTCTTCAATGGGAATTTTACTGGTTACTGCAGGGGTGCCTGGATTTTACCCAGGATCTCTGAGTGTGCTTTTTGTATTGGCAAATGCTGGTGTAATGTGATTCTTTGGAGAAATTTAATTAAAGAAAAATGTGCAAGGCACTTGGCATTAAGTGGTCTAAGTTTATTAATGTACAGTATGGAGAATGAAGCCCAAATTAGAAGCAAATAACAGTAACTCAACTGTGAGCATTTCTATGAAAATTACTTTAGGGAGAAGCTTGTATTTTTGTAACACATATTTTCTCTATACTTTCACCTTTATGATCCAAACAAATTTAGAGACTTTATCTGAAATGTCACAAGCTGAAGCAAACCCCGTTGGCTTGTCTTTGCTCTCAGTTACACCACAGTCAACAATCCTTTACTGTAACTCAGTACTGAAAAAGTAATTTTGCTGACTGCCTAAATTGAGGAGTCCAGCAACAGTAGAACTATTTTACTTGCACTTGTGTTTACAGTACAAGTTCATASACTTAGTGGTTTTTATTTTTAGGAAAGAGAAATATGTAATATCCATAAGGCCAAGATGCTCTTTGTTGGAGGTTCTTGTTACAAACACTTTCTGTGATTCCTCTAGCAGATACAGAACATGTCCAGCTTCTTAGGCAGACTTTGTGAGGCTGATAGTCTTGAGGGATGTGTTTTGGACTACACTGACTTACAAACCTGTACAATTAACATAGCTTTCTGGTTATGGCATTCAGGTTCCCAGATCAGGATGATACGTGAAAAAAGCATGCAGATGAGGCATCATTTGCCCAGACATGTCATCAGAAACTGACTTCCTAAMGGTATGTCTCGAGTTGGAGAATGCRAACAGATGTGTGATCTTTTTCCATTTGAGAGCAATCATTACAATATCACTATGATGCAGATTAACTTCATGGCTTCTTAATCCCAGGACAGGCAGAGGGAGGGTAATCTAAATTCCCAGAAGCATCATGTTGGAGAACTCTCAGTTTAGTGCAGCAGTTCTTGAAAATATATGGGCCCAGCTGACAGTATTGGGGAAAAAAAGTGTGGCGTGGGACTACACTGCAACAGCCCCTGTTCTCAAGGAAGAATCTCTAATCCAAAATGTATCAGACTATTTCTCTTGTAATCTCCTCCTAAATGAAAATAGAATTGTTCAGCTTTTTGTCATGATGTATAGGAAACTGTGAAGTTAAAAACAAATCTCAGTGTCTCCTCACTGGAGAGGGAATGGCTGTCTTTTTAAACTAAAMGCACACTGGTCCCATTGCCCTCTGCAAAACAGTGGGGCATCACAGAGARGTTTTTTGGTGTTTGAGGCTCAGTTTTCCCAGCGATCAATAGTTACAGCGAGGAGAACTGCAGAGAGGTTGGACATCTTTACTGCTTGCAGTACTACCACCACACATCTGACTCCAGCACCAGGCAGCTGGCATATAAATGGACTGAAAAGTTCACTGAAATGCTTTGATGTTGTATAGATGCAGAATTTGAAATGATTATGAGTGTCTATTTTTAAAAGGAAATTAATAAAAGACATTATAAGGCTATGAAAAATACTGTGTGGTATAAAGGAAGATCAGGAAATTCTCGTTTTGCTCACAGTGTAAGGAACACAAGCCTTCACAGTGAGAGATACTGTGTGCACAAATACACAAACAAACCAAAGAAGCCATTCCCTGTTGGATTTCACTATGTGTCCTTACTGCCAAGCCTGTCCCTTCCYGGTTCATCTGAGTGGGGACCATGGGCCAGCCTGCCCAAACCAGCCCTGCTTGCTCCTGTCTCTCATGGGAATCACCACGAATAGCACCTGCATGGTGTTGCAGTGCTGAAAATTTGTGACTGGAAGCAACTGGTTTTGGAGGAGAGAAAAAATAGGTGCAGAGARGTCCTTGTCCTCAGAAAGCCTGCTGAATCAAGCCTTTTTGCTTGGAAGAAGTCATATTTACATGACAAATTTACATGTAGCAGTGAGAGTGGCAGAATATTTCCAAGAAAGCGGCATAATTAATGTTTTGGCAGCATGAGATTGTTTTTTTCCCAATTGCAAATGTTGCTCCATCTGCTACAAAGCTATTGGTTCCAACAGCCTGGCCTTCCCCATTAAAGGGGCATCACAACACATCATGTTTGTTGTTGAGATATGAGGAGAGGAAGGAGATATGAGTGTGTAACACGCTGCAATGGTGTGCCCTGTGGGTGAGGAGTTCRCTGTGAGAAAACAAGCCAGAGGAGGTGTATCTTCCTTCCTGTTTACTAATGTGTGAACTATTAATTTAGTTATGTTTGACATCATCTGTGTTAAGATTTTGATAACACCACTGGCTTAAATCTGAGTTACATCATAGAAATACTGGTTGGAAGTGACCTTTAGGTCAACTCCTGCCTTCTGCTCAAAGCAGGACTGAACCAACACTGGATTAGGTCTGCTGTGATTTTGCCTGATCAAATGTTCCATGTCCCTCTCTGGGTAACGTCTTCCAGTGTTGCAGTATCGTGCAAGGGTACTGTAGTAGTTCTTCCTAATGTTCAGTCTGAACCTTCCAGGCTACAATCACAGAATCATAAAATCATGCRATGGTTTGGATTGGAAGGGACYTTAAAGCTCATCCCTTCCACCCCTTTGCCATGGACAGGGACAACTTCCACTATCCCAGGTTTCTCCAAGCCCTATCCAGACCTGCCATGGACACTTCCAGGGATGGGACAGCCACAGCTTTCCTGGGCAACCTGTGCCAGGGCCTCCCCACCCTCACAGGGAAGAATTTCTTCCCAATATCCAATCTAAACCTAGTGTCCTTCAGTTAGAAGACATTCCCCCTTGTCAATTGTAAAAAGTCCCTCTCCAATTCTATTGGAGCCCCCACTGGTCATTGTGGCAATTGCCTGTTACTGTACCATCTGTCACTGCCACAAAAAGCTTGGCCCTGTCTTCTTTCCAGCTCCAATTCCAGCAGCTGTTCACTCACCCCTTGGCCTCCTCTGCTCCAGGCTGAACAGCCACAGCCACCTCCATYGCCTGGAGCATGTGTTCTATATCCCTGTCCATCCCAGGATCCCTCTGCTACCCTCATTTCCCATTTCTGCATGTCTTCTTGAACTCGGGGGCCCAACCTGGAAGCAGTATTCCAGGTGTGACACTGGCCTAAGAGACAGGGATAATGAGTTTCTTCAGCCTGCTGGCCACCCTTCTTTGGCTGCAGGTGATATGTAGCGTTCCCCAATTGCCATGAGCACACTATTGGCTCACACTGTCACCTCCAGGTCCTGTCCAGCAGGGCTACTGCTCAGCCMAATCATTTCCAACCTCTCCTGGCACCTGGCACTATGTTAACAGGTGTGGGCCTTTGTATCTCTTGTTAAACATGATGGGATTTCTGCTGGCTGCATCCCAAATTCCTTCTTCCATGAACGTTACTATGTGTCATGTCAACACCCCAACCCGAATTTAGTGTCATCTTCACATTTGTTGTTTCTGCATTCGATATCATCACCCAGGTGGCACTGAAGATGCTGAACACCATCAGTGCTGGTGCTGACCCAGGAGAACTCTGCTTCCCTCCAGCCACCAGGCAGATGTGGGGACATTGATGGCTCTTTCCATCTAGTGCCTTTCTGAGTAAATTCTCTGACTGTGACCTGAACAGAAGGAACAAACTTGGTTGCTGTTTGGTACCTTAACTGGTGACCTGTTCTTAAAGGCTTTGAGCAGAGGGTAGTGGACTACATAGCATTCAATAGTAGCAAAGACAAAAGATTGTTTAAACGTACTAGAATTCTGTAAGTAGGCTTCTAAAAATCACATTAAACTAGAAATTATTCTGTTGTTCAACACCTAGTCATTATTTTGGAGTATACGAAATATGGACTATACATTGTTCTTTTGCAATTAAAAAAAAAGGAACATTTTTGTCTTTTGTTCTTCATTGGCATCACACCAACCTCTCACCGTTCACAGGAGCAGAAGGGAGAGTCCTCCATGCCAGGACATCCAGGGAACTTCTATGGCACACCAGTCATCCACATCCCATCCCTGCTTCAGCTCAGGGCCTGATCTGAACCTCAGGTCACCTCCCCACCGTGGTGTTACTGGCTTACCTGGGACAGGTGAGCGGCACTGTCCCTCTGCAGTCCTCAACATTTTCAGAGTTTAACATTGTAACAGGTCTGTCTCTGATGTGTTTAACAAAACATCACATGTTCACAAAGATACCTTCCTGATTTCTTGTTTGAAATCTGAGTTATAACGAGGGTGAAAGGTGTGTGATTCCTTAAACCTAAAGGAGACATTCAACAGAAAAAAGCAATCTTAATTCTAAAATCACTATTTTAGTGATGACTGGTAATCTATGCAGTTTTATCTACTTGACAATACCAGCTTAGTGTTAGATCTAAAAAAAGAATGAAATGAGAAAATCATTCCTTTGATATGCATCAAGTTATTCAGTTAGTAAATTAGTGAATCTTATCCTGAGTGTTATTAGCTATTAGCATGTTGCACTTCTTGATGTTGCTCATGAAGAATGCATATGAAAATGAGGAAAAAAATCCCTTTTGAAGTTCCTGCCGCTTGAGTTGTTGACATTTCTTTTAATTGGTGACTGTCCTCTTGAATGCAGTATTCCACTGTCTGATTTTATGAGAGATTCTTCATTTTTAATTTGTTCTCYCATTGATTAGACTTTTTTTTTTGAATGGGTAGCTCTCAAGATAATTAGCCTTTCGAGGAAACCCYGTTCTCCTAGATGGTTATTAAGGAGTATCTGTCCCATTCAGTACTCTTAGCCCTTTTTCATTAGGGGAATTTCAAGCTTACATCTGGCCTGGTCTACCTGCACCTGGTACTGCTGAAGACAGCAGGAATCTCACTGCAGATTTCAGGAAGAACAAGATCAGACCCTGGGAGTGAAGAAACATCATTTGCATTCACTTTGTCTTTGGCAGATGGCTGTTTTCTAGGAGAACCTACAAACAGTTCTTGAGGCTCCAGGGAGGCAGTGAAATGAGTGAAAGAAAACAAGGTATGTTTCTTTGTCTTTTTTCATCCTCCATATGAACGAGGATTCCATCTTCAGAGGATCCCATCTTCAGAGGATCCCATCAGCTGCAGCAGCTGTGCTAAGGAGCCTCAGACTGCCCTGCTCATGGTGTTGGATACTTAAAGCTCCCTTTTATTTGAAGTCAATGTATGTTACATAAACATAAACCCATTTAAACCAACAATCATTCTGTATCTGAAGTTATTTTCCCACTAAAGAGCCAAGGATCTTCAGTAAGAATATATTTTCTTTTAAGAATTGTTGCCAGTGTTACCCTTGCAATTAAGAGCACACTGGATAATAARATACTCCAACACATCATGCACAGCTACAATGATATGATACCCTTCTGGTTCCTGCATGGCATCTCTAAGCCAATTCTTGTCCCTTCCCTTCCTCTCRTCTTCAAATTCTGCCCCGAGCATGGACAGCTATTCTCCTGCTGAAATACATGGAGAATTTTTTATATCACACCCTGTGCTTTCTATTTGCTCTTTCAAAACAGAAACATCATCCTCATCCTTTCTCTGCCTCCGTGTAAGCTCTTCTGATCTCTCTCTCTGCTTCCTCCACACTCGGTCCCTACAGAACCTCCACCACAAACATGAATTTTCCTGCCGTTCCTGGACAGACTTCTATCCAAACCAGAACCTCATGGCATCCCTCCATGAARGTGTAGTTATCTATAAGTTCAAGGTCAGTATCCTAAAACAGGGTAGTTTACTTTTCCAAGCTCATTCTATCAGTTTATTTCCCAGTTTCTATGAACAGTCTGATCACTGCTTTTTTGTCATGCCCATCCACTGTCTCAGCTTCAGCAGAGGTTACACTATGGGTCAGCTTGGACCAACTGAATCTAAACTCAACACTTATTTCTCCATGACAGACATGGCATTTCAGATATGTCCTGTTCCATGCCAACTAAGAACTAAAGCTTTGAAGCAAGCTCTGATGATCTCATATCTGTAACATTCCTGCTTTCTGGGCTCGACCAATGCTGTTAGAGTGATCAAGTCAAATAATTTTAGCTAATTTATGGCTTTGCATCCTTAGTAATCTCTTCAGCCTCTTTTTGTTTCCTGCTTCTCTGTCACTTCAAATAAGTTACTGCTCTTTGCTTTCCCAGTGCCCTCCTTGACCCACCTGTTCTAGCCATCTCTTTCACTAGGAAATTACTTGTCCCTCCCACAGGCAATAGTTCCAAAATTTCCTCTGCAGTCAAGAAGTTGTTTAGTCCACAAATCTATCTCCTAAATTTCCTCAAAACACTGAGTAGATGCTTGTTTTCCTGTCCCATGCACAGACACAGAGGCTGAGGGTGTCACCAGCAGCACAACCAGCACTGCTGGCTCTTTGCTTCCACCTCCTCTTACATGTCCCTGTTTGTCTGTTTTGTCCCCAGTTGTCACCTCCCTGCCCTGGGTTTGCTATTTTCRTCTGCATTTATGTATAGCCAATTTCAGTGGGTTTTTATTCTATACTTCAGGTTTCTATAAGCAACAGAGAATAACAGTTGGTTATTTTGTCTCTGGTCGTCCTGATTCTGCAACCCCTAAAGACCAACATCTTCCTTTGCAATAGACACTGGGCATTTTTTAGAAGAAATAGCTCAACAACTTCATTAGAAAAAAAAAACATCAACATCRTCTTTCAGGTAGAAAATCAATATGAAAATACTGAAATTGAAAAAAAATTGAATAAAACCCAAGGTGATCCAACACAGGTTGTAAAAGTCAGTATAAATGGCTGACCAAACAACCATTGTGGAGTCGTAACTTAAAGGGAAGCTTCACTTTGGAGAAGAGCAGTGTTTATAGAGAGGCTAATTTAATTTTATTGAATACTGTTAAAATACATATTAAAAGTTACAAGTTGTAGTCCAAAATACTGCAGTGCAGCTCAGAGGAGAGCTGGCACAGGCTATGAACTGGCCTGACATGGTGATCTATTTCTGATACCATAAAAAATATGCTATTTCAAGAGCTCATTTACAGGCAAGCTGCCTGGGTAGAGCCCTGCCCTCACTGCAATTGATAGTTTTGCTAGTCAATTGGTGAAATGACATTTTCCTCAAGTTCCTAAACTTCCATGCAAGTTTAAGTACTGGGCCAGGAAACCTGTATCAGTTCTATTGCATGCAATACCAGTGATTTTAAACACAATATTTGCTTAGGAGGATTACTAAATGGAATTTGAAATGTGATTTATTAATGGAAGTTWTTTTTTTTGTTCATTCATCCAGATTTCCTAATTGTGCCATGTTATTTTGTATGGTAGCGTGCCTCTGCTGTACCAGAACAAAATATGCACTTAAGCCTTTGGGCTTGTGAGGTGAGTCGTTTCCCTTCCCCATTCCGCTGGAAAATCAACAAAAGCCTTTAATAGCATGAATTCCATTATGACCCATCTTAGCAAGCACCTAAATCCTGCAACTGCTATGATAATTTATCTTTGAACTTGTTAGTTAGTAGCAATGCATAATTAACGAGTAAGCTGCAGGAACATGCAGTTACTCTGTATTTACATGGTATTTGCCGTGCAGTTGTGGTATAATTACAGAGATTATACCTGCTCTCTAGAATAAGAGTACATGGTGTACCTCATTTTGTGCTGTTTCACACCAGCGAAGCAGAGCACAGCGCGGCAGAGTTGAACAAACGTTTCATTCTGTGGTGGGTGGAGGCGAGCCACAGGTACGGAACAGCGCGGGAGCCGCACAGAGAGCTGCGATTCAAACCAGCGCCGCGGTTTGGGGCTSCTCAGGGCCACAACCTGGCTTCTGGAGCTCCAGTTATTTATATTTTGGACTGCTGCCCTTTCAGTGATGTAAGTGAACTTGAATATGCAGATTCAAAATCAGGCAGGCTAGGGTTTGGGGTTTTTTTAGTACAGTAACTTGCCCCTCTTGTATAATATTGTAGGTTTCTATAGTAGTTACAGGAAATGCGTGGAAAGAATCTACCTTCGTACAAAGTTTAAATTTTTTAAAGTTTGTTTTATGCCAGCACATCCCCATTGCTTTGCCCTAAAWCTCCATTGGTATCACAATACCAAATGTGAAGTTGCATCATGTAAGCGCTGGGAAAAAAACACCAGCAAGTGGCAAAAAGTGCAAAGAAATATGCTGTGCCTCTGAGTTGATCACATTTTATGTGATTCAGCATAAACTGTAAGTAAAACTAAATTTAATGATTCTATTATGTTTGAGATCCACATTAACAGGAATACTGTACACACCACTTGGTGCAGGAATTGCTGTGCCACTGCTCCAAAGCAGTGTATCAGCCTTTCAACTTCTGCATGCAGTACTGCCTGCTCCAAGGAGAAAGCACAGGCCTTTCTAGAGCGTGGATACAGCACCACACCAGTTAAGTGACTCAACAGAAGAAACATGGATTTATTTGCTGTTGCCAAAGAGTAAAATTTCACTTCAGCATACAAGAGAACCATATAAGAGCTCCCAGGTTGAAGAAAAAGTAGGGAGCTTTTCTAAATCTAAATTATTGTTGTTCAGCTTGATRATAATTTTCCTGTCTTGAGAGACTTGCTTTGTGAGTATAATGTTAACTACTCACTCCGAAGGGCCAGCAGTGTGACATGACAGGGCACGAGCTGCGCTGTATTCATTTCCAGTTACTGTGTTGGCAGTGTACAACTACATCACCAAAATGAGATGCAAATTAGCACGATATAATTATCTCATTTGAATGTCTCAGGGTGATTTCACTCTGTGCTACAGCCAGCACTCTCATGGTTCGTATTGGTTCCACTGAYGTTGGGAAGGCGAGTGTGGCTCCTCTGGGAGCTCCCATGGAGCGTGGGGCTCCCTCATCCCTGTACCTGGGCTGGATCTGGCASCCAGGTTGGTGGACAAGCCTAAAACTGATGGTTCAGGGAACTTTGTGACAGAAATAAGTTGTTGATGTTAAGCATCAAAGTACATTATCTGAGGAGTTGTTTATGAGCACTGTTAACATTTCAGTCCATCTCAGGTGGTGCTGGCTAAGGACATGAACATGGTGCACTGAGTCTTTTTGCCACTGACGGATTTAAAAATAATTTCAGAAGAGGTTAGAGAGCAAATATAAAACTTCCTTTTCCAAAATTCATATTTGAAAAAATGTTAATTGGTTTCTCACTGGCAGTCCTCAGTATTTCTGTGTGGATTTTTTTTATTTTTAACTGCTTTTCAAGGCCTTTCTGTTTTCGTAGTGGACAGTAAGGGACAATGGAAGAGATGCCCATCTGTATCCCATTTACAATCACAAACATCATCATCCATGAATTTCATGACTTTTTCATTTCCATTTTTCATACTTAACATCTCAGAGTGCTGGGGTGGCAGCTGCAGCAGCCATTTGCAGTAGCTGGAATACCAGCAAAGCRTTTCCCTGGCACACCAACCGGAGCCAAGCCTGTATTTTACAGACGCCTTCAAAGCAAACAATTCAGGCCAACTGCAAGACTTTGATTTGAAATTCTAAAGCTCGTTAGCTCTGGCGTATGACAGCGTTCAGGGTTTGAGTTGACTTTTACCTCCTTTTCCATATTGTCAGAGTCACTCCAGTGCTTTTCTTGGTAAGAGGACACAAGGTACCAGATCCCGCTGAAAAGTGCAATCATTCTTTTAAACTTTTATCCTAAAAGATAGTATTTTACAGTCTGAGAAGGGCAGTTTCCTTCATCTAAAAAATGAAGAAGAGCTTTGCACTGACTCCAGCATTGTCCTGATCAGACTCTTCAGCTTGGGTTTTGATACAGCCTTATTTTTCATTGAAGTGTAACAATAACCAGGAGAATCCTGCCATTATTTCTAGGAATGAAATAATTTTTGAATGGTGGAATTGTGCATCATTTCAATTGTTCTCAGGGAGAATACTCAAAACTGGCTCTTTTGATGTTTTGTTCACAGAAACAGACACGTGATGCAACTTCATGTATACAATGAATGGATTTGGGACAAATGTTTGAAGACTTCTCACAACAAATTGCTCACAAATGATTTACGACAAGAGTTACTTGCAGAGTGATTACAGCACGTGTTTAGAAAAAAATGTTAAAGAAAATCAATCTGCTTGTGGACAAATAATGAAAAGAGAAAAAGGAAAAATTCCTCTAACAAATATGAAACTGCAAATTATTCACTCAGCTCAGCTGGCAACAACCAATTTTTGTGGTAGTAGGAGCTCATGGAGTAGGAGGTAACTGTGTGAAGAATGATTGATTTGGTATCTTATATTGCAATTCTGGAAGGGGTTCAACATCTAATTTAAAAGCCATCTTCCTCCTTTTACCCAGTAAAGAAAACAAAATGATAGTTGATGTCTGTGAGCTGTTTTGGGCAGATAGGATCTATTTTGTGTCCTCTGGGCACTGACAATGGCTAGCTCATAAGAAAGAGCAGTTATTTATTAGAAAAGATCTCTCTTGCTAGAAAAGAACAAACAAAACCTGTCTGAGGAAGGATATTGCCATCAGAATCCTCTTTGCATCTTCCCAGGAAAGACACATAATGGGTCTGAACTTGGTCCATCTTTGGGTTGTGGAGCCTTGTGTAAGCTGCACCTCCACCAGCTCATCTTTTGGTCCACAATAATTAAACAATCATTCATTTACTTCCCTCTTGGAAGAATACAAAGCACATTTGAGACATCTCTCACCTAAGATCACCTTTTGCCTCTCCTTCCCCACTCCTGGGATGAAGCCAGCCAACCTCTGGGTGAGAGGCTCCGGGATGCTGCAGTGGGATGCCAGCAGAGTGGTGGTCTTCTCAAAACAGAGTGACTGTAGCSTACTGTATTTATGCCTGTGGAGTGGTGGATGAGAGTTTAGCATTCAGATCTTCTTAACTCCTTACATGTGTATTCTTGATTCAATATGTAATTCCTAATTTAATTCCTGAGCAGGCACATGCTCTCTTTCCAAGGCATAGCAGATGCGAGGGAGTCCGCTTCATCCCTACTGCTTTACTTCACAAAAATCTTAAAATGCTAAAGCCATAAATAGGCATTACAGCACAATCCTTGGCTGAATGATCTCCAGCATTACTGCAGATCTTAGTCATAGTGAAAGCTTTTACAAGCTACTTTGAACTAAAGGCATAATAGTTTTCATTTAAAGCGGTGATGTGTTCCTTCCTACAAATGCTAATTGCCATAATTCTATTGTAAGTTCTGGGCTTTGTTACACTGAGCTTGAGTTGGCTTGTTATAACTTAACACTAACTATTGACCAGAGATTAATTTTACTGTTTCTGTGGTTTTAGAGAGAAAGATACTGGGACTGATACACTTCCATGTCACCAAAGTCAACAATGGAAAAAAGGTTCTGCAAGAATGTTCTGGGCAACCTCCTCAACCGTGGAAGGATGTGCTGCAGAAGRTGGTGTTCAGGAGCCATTTCACCAGCCCATGAGGATACAGGATGAGGATATCTGCATCCAGCTGAGCTGTGCCAAAACCAGCTTGAGTTCCTGCCTGTTAYACCTTTCTTCCCATGCTGCAAATCCATGTTTGATTCAAGATTGCTTGAAATGTCTGTGGATGGCAATGCCAGCCCACAGCTATCCTATCCACCACTGGTGCTTTAGGAGCCCTTTCTGCAGCACCTGCCTCCTTGGGACAGGAGCTGGGGCACACAGTAGCTCATCGCCTGCAAAGGACTTGTCAGAGCACAGCTGATATGTTAGTGGACCACCTTAAAACAATTTCATTGCAGAAGAGCTTTAATTCTGACTATTGTAAGAATATAGGCAGATTTCTCAGCCTGCTTCAGTTTACAAACTGCAGATACATATGTAGGTTGTTTTATCCTGGATACAAAACCCTCCACTGCCCTTTGCCTTTACCCTCCCCATTCCCTTCAATTTGGGAAAGTTTGCCTAGAAAGGGTAAGAAAACATTCAGCTGCTGCAGGTCCTCCTAAGCCCACCAGCTTACTTTTATTGTTTTGTTTAATTTGCTACATGTGATTAACTCCACTGAGTTTCTGCCAGGCAGAACCTGCGACTCAAAGTCCCCCATGAGTGTGCGTAGTGCGCTGCAACACTGCCAGAAGTCCATACCACCRTAGTCTTCATCATCACTGTTTTTCCAAAGAGGTGTAGCAGACAGGCTATTTTAGGCTATAAGTGGAAATCAGAAAATGAGATTTTCTTTCCCTGCTAGTTCTTCTCCTGGGAATTTTAGTCCTTTCCTCTGTGCACCTGCTTTGGTTGTTGGTGGCAGCATGTTGGTAATACCGGTCTCTCAGAGGATCAGTCACTGGAGCCTGTTCTGAAGCACTGAAACACCGGTGAACATGGGAAATCATTCCCACTAGTACCAACATGTTGTTTGTTGATATCAAATCACGTATTAGATCAAAACCAGATGAGGCTAGCCTGATTTACTCCATGATTCCACTGACAGTTCATTCAAGATTCAGGCTTACAAAGTAAGTAAAGGTATTTCCCAGCTATCTGCACTTCCTTTTCCAATACTGGCAATACATTTGCATCTCTCAATTTTGCAGATTGCCTGTTACCTCCTGTGGATGGTCAAAGTCCAGTCACGAATGCAGGCATGCTGGACTTGCAGTCCTGTCGATATCAGAGATGTCTGGTCTTGCCTTCAGTTTATAGCACAGACATTGTCATCTAAAWCATATCATATGGATCTAATGCAAGATCTTTGCATGGCCTTTAAATCTGAGAAGTTCCAATTATCATTCTCCTATCATCAATCCTTCTATCATCAGTTCTATYATTCTTCATGTATTATGCATTTTTTTTTCTGGAAAAAGCTTTGCATTATTAGGAATTCAGGAGATGAGGTTTTGCTCCAGCAACATGCAGATGTCAGAACTTGAGAACAAACCCTTAGCATCAGATGGACTTTTCTGTTGCCCCTAATGGTATTGAGAAATATTTTCTGTGCTCAGAAATACCCTCATTATTTCATGTCAGGGTGATACTAGGCCTGTATCCCCTTGTTTGATTAAATGCTAATCACAGGTATCCTTTGACCTGCTAAGTGGCCAGTAGTTTTAGTCAACTGTAGTACTACTGAGAAGCATTCTCTTCCTGCCCATAGAAATAAAAGATCCATTTACCCTTGAAAAAACACGATTTATGCTATTTTCTTCACTGAAGGAAAAGGAGTGGGCTTTCTTGGGTACAAACCTGTTCAGTGAAAGATACCTTAGTCAACAAGGGTCAACTCTGGCACTGAGAGATGAAAGATTTTCAGAGAACATGTGAAAAAACCAGATGGCTGTAACTAAATTAATAGAAACCATACTTCGTGTTTTACCCAGCCATCACATGTGATAATCCTGACATCCCAAATTGTTGTCGTAGTCATACTTTGTCATTCTCTTAGTCTTCCACTTTGCTTTGTCATTTACAGCATTCATGTGCTTGACTTCCAGCAACCTGATGCTGTTCACTGGTTACTTGGTTTGACATTAAAATATCATTAAAATTGAAAAAACATTTAGAAAGTTGGAGGACTATTATCCAGCAAAAATTCTCAGAGCACAGTGAAAGATGTWAAGTCTCTTGGATTTACTTTGAAGAGGTCCTGTTCCCCTCTGCCTCTCCTTGCCCACCACCAGCTGCAGCCACCCTTGCTGATGCTGCTTTCTCTGCACCTTTTTCATGGAGGTTCCTTGCCTTCTACATGATTTATTAAGATGTCTTMATCCTCATCCCTGTCTAGTCCTCCTCCAGAAACAGCAGGAGACCCAGCTACTACCTGTGCCCACCTTCTTGCTCTATCACCATCTCAAAGCCTTTTTAACTGTTGGTGGTAATGGTTGACCTCCATCCTTTAATCCCACAGTTTTCTCTGTAAAGCCCCTTGTCACAGCACTCCTTTCTCCTTGAACTGCTATGRTTCCTCAAAATTAGAGGAGCAACAGTGAACAGATGATGCAACTCATTAGCAACCCAGCACACACTATAACATTGTTAGCCATCACCAGAGCTATGCTAATTTGGAAGCCTTTTCTCCAGAGACCCCTTGGTCTCTTCACGTGCTGAGCAGTGGAAAGCRGGGAGCGTTTCCCTTCCCTTTGCTTGGCACTTCACGCCATAGAGAACATGATAGTTGCAGTCCCAGGGATGTTTACTGCCCTGTACTTGCATTTTCCAAGTCCTTTTCACCCTCCTTTCCATGTCCTTATTACCCCTTCCTTACTCAGAGGGTGGTGAGGCCCTGGCACAAGCTGCCCAGAGAAGCTGTGGCTGCCCCATTCCTGGAAGTGTCCAAAGCCAGGCTGGACAGGGTTTGGAGCCCTTGGAGCCACTTGGAAGATAGTGGAAGGTGTCTTTGCCCATGGCAGGATGTGGAACCGGATGATCTTTAAGGTCGCTTCTTACCCAAACCATTCTGGGATTCTCTGATTCCTTATCTCCAATGCTGCAGACTTACCTGCTTGGCCTTCCTCATTCACATCCCTTCAGCTTCCAGTTCCCCAACTTTGCCTCAGCAGTTCCCCATCAGGAGCCTAGTCAGGACAGATGGGGCTGCTCCAGGGTTGGCTGCTTGGTGCCTGCTGCTGAGTCACATCCCACAGCCCAGCTACCCAGCTACCCCCAGGGACACTGGGCACACAGACATACCAGCGGTGCCGCAAACGGAGGGCTTGACCCAATAATCAGAAGGGTTTTTTATCCTGGAAACTGGACTCACACAATTTTCAACTAATTTACGTAGATGTGGGTTTTCCCCCATAAAAGGGATCACTGAAATCCTGAAAGGAAGAACTGAAAGCCAAAGCACACAACCCCATAGGCAGGTCAAATTGTTTCTAAATTAACACTACTTTTTTTCTCCAACTCTAAAAAATCCATCGGAGGACAGGAGTGGAGAATACCATCCCTGCCTTKGTCAAGTTATATCATTCCCATTGAAGTAAAGGGAAAGACACCAAAGAAAATAGGAAAGAATACCTTTGCTAGAAAAACTGAGCAGTTTGATTGATCCAAAAGGCTGATTCTTACTCATGAAAATTGCAGGAGAAAAAGAAAAATCAGAATTTGAGAAAAACAGGTCAATGGGAAGCTACCAAGGTCAAGGGTGAGGAGTTTCATTTTCATATAAGGGACAAATGTAAAAGAGCTTCTCTGAGGGTAAAGTGCAAGCAACAGGCTGGGGCTCTGCAAAACAAGCAGTGGCCTTGTGGGATCTGTCATGGTCAGAGCTATAAAATGCACAATACTTCATAAAGGCATTTCTAAGAAGATTTAAGTGGAAATGGTGCGGTTTTACGGGTTCACAGAGCACATTTGCCTTTGAATTTACATGAAACGGAAGCTCATCTGAACACACATTAGAGGAACAGGACTTATAGGAGAGGGCTCAGTAAGCCTTAAGAGCTGACCCATGAGGCTGAGCACCCCAAGCCCATGGCATCCAGCCCCATTAGCTGGCTGGGCACGGTGTGGCTGGTGTTCGGTTCACTCGGTGCCCGTTCCAGTGCTGGTTACAGCTGTGAGGACACACAGCTCTCAACCAGCAGCATCCTGACCTACAACAGAGTCCAAGAGTCCAATAACCACTGAAACTTCACAAAGTTATGCCTAAGGGGTGGTGACTGCAGACCCATCCCTGTGTTCACAGCATCCACCGGGTACTTGGTGTCACTGATGAAGCTGTGGGCTATCTAGGAGAACCTGTATCAGGATATGTATTAGAAAAGCAGCTTTTCTCAGCATAGAAATCAAGATCAGTAGGCAGAAGTCCTCACTACCTAAATAGGGCTCAAATCCAAAAGAGAAGTGTGGGCTAATCTATCTGCCAGTCTTCTCCTGCCAGAGTTGTGCTGCTTAAACAAAGAATACTCTGGTTTTACTATTAATGTTTGCTCATATTGCCCCATACAGGCAGCCCTGTGCCTGGTGCTGTGCAGGCACAAAGGAACAGGTCATCCTTGTCCAGAACATCTGCAGTGCTAAATCATGTATCTTCATCTCCTGCTCTCCCAGCCTTCAACTAGAGGTTATTTTTCATCACTAACCTAAAAGGGCTCAGAAGAAAGCTCTGTCTTTGGTTTAAATAATTAACTACTTTGACCTGAATATTCTGAGAGGCCCTACTAATCTCAGCCTTCACAGCAGTTTCTAAAATAAAATAAAAACAATAAAATAAGATGAAATAACATAAAATTAAATTAGATAAAATGAAATAAATTAGTCTAAGTCAGCATCAATTTTATGACTGACCTCTTCTGCCACATTCACAGCTCACACTTGGGATCAGACCTGCTGCTTCTCTGTCCTGGTTGGTTTGTGCCCAAGGCAATGGCAAGACAGCAGTTTATTTCAGCTAAGAATTTGATGCCAGGCTATTTTGGGACAGAGTGAAACTTGTCCTCCATAATTACTTTATAATCAGTGAAGAGCTCTTTCTAGAGCAGCCTGATGTGATACAAAACATGCTTAAATATTCTGGGCTTGTACTGTGTAACAGCAAGAAAGGACAATGGCCTGGAGAGTGCAGGCTGTTCACTTGAGAGGCCACGAAAGTACTATGGCTGTGACAGAATGGGCAGAAATAGACCATTTAACCAGCCCTGAGGTTGCTAACAGGGGACCAAGGAAATCCACAAACAAATAGGAGAGCTGGAAAATTTATGATGTGTTACGTCCTCTGTAGTGCTACATGGAATTTTGTTTATTAGGGAAATACATGTACTTTTAAAAAGGAAATATCAGCCTGTGATTTTATTTCTGTGTTGCAGAAAGAAAGTGAATATATAATTTACTGGGATCTTCTAGGTGTCCATGCACTGCTCCCAGTGTGTTTAACCAGCCCTTGGCCAGAGTGAATCCCCACGTGCCGAGGCCCTGAGCAGGAGAGCAGCCACAGCCCCGTGGTGTCACCTGGCACTGAGCACGTCCCAGCACCTCCCTCAGCCACAGGTTAGAAAATCACCATTTACACACCTGTTCTCCATGGAAAGATCACTGAGCACTGGGTGAGAGATGATCCTGTACAGACCTTGGGGTAGGGGAAGGGAGAGCAGAGTGACACAGCTCAGGCCCTAACATCTGCCTGCAGCTGGGCAAGAGAYGTCTTGGGCACGAAGGATCTCTGCTTACCTGCCACAGGCATGGCAGCACCGTGCCTTGTAGCAAAAGCCCAGGCTCCTGCCTGTGACATGCACAGAGAGTTAGAGAAGCCATCAGGAGTGTCGGTTCCTGGTGTGTATTTGCCTGCAGATGCCCATCTGTGCAGTGACAATTGCTGGTGATCATTAGGATGTGTACCACGTACCCTGCATGCAGGAGGACACCAGGACCAGCTCTTGGTAGCCTCTGCTGAGGCTGAGGTCTGCAAGACCAAGGGAGGAGTTTCCACCCAACACTGACCTTGTGCACATCTGTACTCTGAGGACACTGGTCAGCACCACCAGCCAGACCCCCAGGATTTTAATGTCACTTAGCAAATCTCACTTGCATCCTAGTTCAGGCTGTGACCAATCTTCAGTGCTTGAGAGAATGGGAAAAAAACAACAACCCGCAAGTTAGATGATCTACAAGCAGGATTTTTTTCTTACCCCCACAGACAACCCTAGGACTCTAGCAGAGGAAAACCCAAAAGTCCCTTCTGTTTCTAATGGTGCAGCCATCCACCAAATCCCTTAGGACTCACAACAGAAAGCCATTTTCTCTCTTCAGGAATTTCTACTCAGTTGCACAATCCTTCCATGAGCTTCTCAAACCACCTCTGCAATCACAAGGTGCCCCAGAATTTGCATCCTCCCATTACTATTAACTGTCTTCTAATTTCCAGCCCAAACTAACTCAAGACTAATTGGTCCCCATTAAAAGGCTAATGTTAACCTTTAATTCATGTAGTTCTTCCAGCCTGATATTTATCCCTAAGGGTATTTACCAATAATTGTCTTCTCTTGTGCTTTGTTTGGTGGAGCTAAAAAAGAGAAATTGATGTTTATCAGTCATGGAAGTCCTTCCTGCATGGGAATGTTTGTGTCCTTTCACCTGATAGCCCAAAATAGGTCTGCAGTTTGCTAAAACACAGTACTCTCAGCTACATGTAAAGGTTGCTTATTTTTTGCTTGCAGTGAAGGTGATCAGGTACCAGGGTACAAGTCTCAGCCGGTAAATTCAGAAAGCCCCACGTTTGCAGAGTGGGCTCGGCTGTGCAAGCGCCCCTCAGCAGCAAAGAGTCATTGTTACCTCCCTCTGGAGAACTGTCTCTGCCACTTTCTTACAAAATTATTACTTTTCAAAAAAAGGTTTATCCTGGCAGATTTTGACTARCAAACAGCGGAGCCTTTGGGAACAGTTCCTTCAGTTTTGGTTAAATTTTCTGTGGTAGTTGCTGGATTGTGCTGTCCCTGTCCCATGCAGGTGCTTTCCTGCATGCCATGTCCCACTGCCTTCCCCACTTTGCTCTGTTTGCCATCTCGAGCCCTGTGCCGTCTCTCRTGGACATGTTGCAGTGGGTCCCCACATGTTCTGAGCTCTGTTGGGCAGGATGCAGCCCTGCACCACCCAGGGGTGCCCTCCTCTCACTCCTCTCTCTGCCTCCGTCCCAAATCTCACACACCTACTGCACCAGGACAATGCCAGCAGTGAACCTTTGACATCTGGAGAGGCAGGAGTTCCAGCTGGTGCATTCAGCACCATAACAGCCCCCAGGCTGAGGCTCGAGCTGGAGAAGATCATCTCCCACCCAGAGATTTGTTACATTTGGGCCTCCATTGTGTTTACCCCCCACAAATATTCTGTCAAAATGAGGTTAACAGCAAAAATATTTGCAAAGAAAGCAACCAAATCAATTATTGCTGCATGTTTGTGGAGCAACAAAGAGTCACTCCCACAGTGAACATGAAGGCTTGGCCCTGGGAACAGCGGTCCCCATGACGCCTGCCTAGGAGCACTGCTAGGAGGCAAAAACCATGAATGTGTTCAGCAAACAACTTTAAATAATAGTGGGAAAGAAAACTGCACCAAAGGCTTTTGCTTTGGTATGCAGGACGTCACTGTCTGTACAAAACACCTCTACAACCTCCTCCTGGCCAGGTCTGTGACCCCTCTAGTAAGGGCAATGCCTTGCTCCCATGCTCACCCTTAGAATCATAGAATCCTGGAATTGTTAAGGTTGGAAAAGATCTCTGAGATAGTTGAGCACAACTGTCACCCTTCTCACATTCTGCAGTACAACTCACAGGGCTGGGCTCAGACAAGCACCTGGACCAGGTGTCCGGCACTGACAACGAATGATGGGGTTAAAAATGTTCCTGAAAAGCTGAAGATCGTCTTTTGGAAGTAATGCTGAACAAGTCACTTTCCTTCTGAACATGCAAAATTGCAAATTCCATGTAAATAGACTCCTCTTTCTATGCAATGAGTACTGCAACTTAGGGAAACCAAATCTAGACCTCTTTTAAGGAATGGCAACAAAACCATTCAGAAACTCAATAGATCTTCAAATTCCCTTTCTGTATTAGAGAATTGCTTTTTAGATCACCCTGCTGGAACTGGTAGCATTAAAATATGTTTGTAGTCGTCCCTTAAAGAAAGGAAGTGAAATTCCTTTACTGTTGTTACGATAGGGATGTATTAAACTGTATTTAAAATGCTTGGTGCTAAATTTTGAAAAACTGACTTTAGGCACCTGAGCTTACACTGGATCTTAATTAAAAATAAGTAAGATTAACAATAAAGGCAGTAATATGCTGCTTAGTTAAATTAATTTTCAAAGCAAAAGGCAGCACTGGAAATTTTACTCCTGAAACATAAAGAATTTTCTATTTTCATAACAATAAACAGCCAGGAGTCAGCTTAGTGGCTGGAAGTTCTGATGGTCCTTTAGAAGAGCATCTCCCAGCACACAGTGCCMGATGGACGAGGCAGCAATCCCATGGATGATTCACAGGTACAGCTGTGGCTGTTTCCCTGACCTGAGAAAGGGAATCCGTTTCTGCTAATAAAGAGGGAGAAGGCAGCATTTGTGGAATGAGGTGGCACCTCCCAGGTGCAAGGGGAGCTGCAGGCTCTCAAACACTGCTTTCCTAAATTAAAGTGGAAAACAGGATGTTTTTTCTTAATGTTTACCTAGTCAAGCCTGTTTTGAAGAGCACTTCATTAAGAGCTGTTGAATGCAGCAACTGAGGCAGACAGCAGTGGCTCGTGGCTCCCTGCCGGCAGCAGCTGCGGCATGAACACCCTGCCCCGGGTCAGACCTGGTGATTTGTGCGGGATCTCCATGGTTAGTCCAGGTGAATCCAGCTGTGCTGCTCCAGCTGCCAGCCTTGGCCTTCAAGAAAGCTGCCCTGGCACCACAACATGGAGACCCCCAGCCGTGCTGCAGCAGAGGGCAGGTGCTTCCCTGGGCATCCYGGTGGTCCCAGTATCAGTGACGGGCACTGAGCAGCTCCCAGTGTTTCCACGGCTGTATATTGGCTCTCCCAACAGCACTACACCTGACATCCCACTGGCAGCAGGATGGACCCCAACTGCCCTCAGCACTCAGGAGCAGCCACTCTGGGGCCAGAGCACGGACTTCACTGACATTCACAACCACACCATGTCTCCCAGGGCGGCTTTGGGGACCTTGTGCTCCCTCTGGTTGAGGCCACCTGCATCCACCTCAGCCGGAGAGGGCCAGGGAAGGTGCAGGGAGCAGGGCACACTGTCGTGCAGTGGGATGCACTGGCAGTGGCAGAGAGGTTGTAGTCATGGGGGTTCCCTCCATCAACCTGCTGTCACACGAAAGAAGTTCCTTCCTCCCTAAAGTGWTGAGCACCAAGTGATTTTCCCTCTCTGGGTCAGCGGCCAGCACTCTTTCCTGGGCTAGGAGGGAAGGAGCCTCCATTGTTACTGCAAATCATTTTCCTTTGAGTGCTGCCAGATTCCTTATTCACTTGGCAGTCCCCCAGTGCCGCCCTCTCTGCCCATGCCAGCGCCTCTTGGCCTTGAYACCCACAGGCAATGGCCCTGCTGCCCTTTTGCCCCTCCCTGGGATGCTGCAGGGACACCTGCAGGGCAGGCAGTTGGAGCTGTGGTGGGAAAGAAGTTGATTCTGAAGACTGACAAGCGTCACTGCAAATTCACTGCTTCTCCAAGACTCATTGTCCTGAGAGGGACCCTTAGTTTTCTTTTCCATGTGTGAAGAATAATTAAAAATTTAAAAACCCAAATCCTGCCAGAGCAATAGATAATGATGCAAAATGCTGGTATAAGTCAGCTGGAGTGGTGGCACAGCAAGCTGCCTCTGAACCCGGAACCCTAGCATCCCAACTGGGGTCCTGCTGCACTCACATCCCAGAGAAGGTGGAGGAGAGGGATGGACCACTAGGAGCAGAGAGAAATGTCTTTGAGGGCCCAGTTTGTACAAGAACTGGGGAGTTTTCATCTTGTGTGGAAAGAGGAAGTTACATGGTCCCCAGGAAGTCCCTTGGTCCCCTCATTCAATGGGATGCAGCTCCCCAGGGTCCCACCMCCCTCCTGGAGCAGCAGAGCCCCTTCAGCTGCTGGGCCCCGAGGTGAGTGGGAACGGGGGCCTGTGACCAGACATCTGACAGCGCTGCACAGACAGGGACCCTGAGTGCCCTCCCGACGCCCTCYTCTCTGTGGTGGCACAGACACGGTGGTGGCCAAGGCCAGCAACTCCACATGGGGCAAGAGTGCGAATTCCAGCTGCCTTTGTACCCCAAGAAGAGCCAATGGCACCTGCATCTCCCCCATCGCTGCTCCTCTTCACAAGAGGGAGGTGAGGGGCTGCCCCCATGGCACTGCACTCCCAGGGCTGGATGCCAGAGCAAGCGTGTCTTCCTGGGGAGACACCACAGCAGCACTCAGACAAGTGTAAAAGGATTTTTAGGGTCCCTGTGCGGTTTTACTTTGTGCATGAGCTGAGCAGTGAGCAGGACACCAAGCGGGGACACCAAATCTCCCCTTCCCATGAGAGGCCGGTGCTGGTGGCACCGCTGCTGCCTCACACAGGCACAATGGGGTTCCTTCCATCGCTCCTGGGGCTCACACGTAGAGCCTCTGCTTATATTAAGTTTTAATTAAAAATGAGCCTGTGTGTCACTGTGCAGCCGACCTTCTCCTGGCCTGCGGGAACACTCTGTCCGCCGGCTGCAGCTGGTGCCACGCGGGGGTTGTCCTTCCCCATCCTCCCATACTCCTGTGGTGGGGGCAGGACTGAGGAGCTCTGCAGAAATCCTCCCCCRGGCATTTTGCCACCATTTTTTTTTACCGAGAAATGCATAAACTCAGAAACTAAACATAGTGACTGGGTTCATGCTCCGAGTAAAGCAGTGATAAGGAATGCAGCATGGCTGCAACACACCGGCTCCCAACCTCATCTTAGTAGCTCAAGACAGTTTCCAGAGACCTTTTCAATTTTGCGAGGAGGTTTCTGGGCAGTTAAATAATCATTGAACTTTGGTTGATCTTAAGGTACAAAACTCAGCCAAGGAGGTTGAAACAGTCAGATCGGATATTTTGGAGGATGGCAGGAATCAGGTCTATCTGATCCCACATWTTAGAAAAACAAGGCGCAGGGAACAGATCGCTGCTTTCAGTTGACTTAATTAGTTTATACACTGAAACTATGAATAAAGGGGCTGTGCAGTGCTTTGGCTTCAGTAGTAACCCCGCAGCCATGACAACAGCGAAGCATTGCTGATCACCATGACAAAGAACCGAGAGGGCCGCCGCCACAGAAAGCCAACTCTGGCCCATCAGGAATTCGGTGCGCGTGGAAAAAACCCACCCTGAAAAACCCACACTGCTGCTGCAGTACTTAATGCTCCAGTTCTAGTCCTCTGTGAAAATCGGTGTTTGGGAACAGGTTTGGCCAGCTCACACACGTCCACATCATTTCCTTAACTGCTGGTAATAGCAATATCTTGCAAAGCCAGGATGTAACGTAGGGATTTCTTACAAAACAGAGATTTGAATAGTTGCTGGCTAGTAACAGGGTGGTGTCCTTGCCTGTGCTGCTGCCTGCCCCAGCCTCCTAGTCTGGCCTGGCACAGGGGAATACTCCAGACTCCAGCCCGCACCCTGAGGATTTTGTCCTAGATCTCATTAAAAAGGACAATGAAAGTATTCCATGTTTGGTCCCAGCCCTTTCCTCTGGTTCACTCCCTGGTAAGAGACAGGCTCAGCAGTGAGTTGTCAGACACAGCGATGACCCTCTCGCAGGGTGAGCAAGCATGCATCTTCTCACCCCAGAGCACCCTCTGCTCTGCTCTGGTGCCCCCACTGAGCAGCCCCAGCTCCCAGAGACCCTTCCCACAGGGTGGGCACAGCCCCTCAGGATGCTCCATCTTTGCAGAAAAGGGAGCGGAGGAAAGGAAAAGGGGGGGCTTTGCTTTTTCATCTGGAAAGCCTCATCTCAGCTGTCCCCCCACTATGGTCCAGCAGGGATCCCCTGGCCCAGCTGAGCCCCCCACCCCCTCACCCATCAGTGGGTGCCTCCTCYATGGCCAGCACAGCCCCACCTGCCCTGCACTGGGGCCACTGCTCCTGGGGACATTTCATTTGTCACCATAGCCTGAGCTTCTGATACTGAGCACAGCAAAAAGTTTTCCCAGAGAGATTAAATAAGGAAAATAAACACTGCTGTGGGCAAGTCATGGAATTGAGGCATTTTCCCAACAGGACCAAAGCACCCAGGTAAAGGAGGTAACTAAAAGCATCTCAGAGCTTATTAAAAAGTGATGGAGAGCCAAGCCCAGCTCCCAGAGGGTCCCGCGCCTCCGGGACAGGGGGCACGGCCCCACTCTGGGCACTTCTAATTCAGCTGGAGCTGGACACAGGAAATCTGCTCATCATGTCGGCTCAAGCTGAAAGGGAGCACTTGCGTTTGCTTTGCAGCAACTGCATTTTCCCATGGAGAAACCATCCAGGCAGACGATTTCTGAACAATTTTCCTTGTCTGCTTTTGTAATAGGAGATGGTAGAAAACAGTGAAGAATAATCATACAACTGCAGAATTGGAATTGGAAGTGACCTTAAAGCTTTTCTAATTCCAATCCCCKGCCATGGGGAGGGACACCTTCCAGTAGGTGGAGGAAAATGACAAACTCTCCAAGTGCTGAACTCTACAAGATGCAAGTCTCTTTACTTGTCTTTGCTCATCAGTAAACAGAAATACTATTCGTTTTGCATTGCTAATTGCCAGCTTCTTCATGTCTTCTCTCAGCGTTAAATATATATAAAATAAATASAGAAATATGCTCCTAGAATCCTACTGCAAGAGCAAACAGGACACTGCCAGTGATTTTCAGGATGTTCATCACTTCACACATGTGAGAGCAAACCCACAGGGATAGTGTTGGGAGGAGGGTGTCTTCTTCCAGATGCCTTCTCCCATCCCCGCATCACCAACCAGCACTGGGCATGAAACAGAAGGTTCATTCTGCCACCAATAGGCAGCACAGTAATGCTGAGCTCTACTGATGCCAATTTACAGGTTTTTTTAAAAACACAATGCATGCTCTGATTTAACARGGATAACAAACACGGGTTACCTTCGGAAGTCCCCCCCAAACAAAAGATTTAGTGCTGCAAAGCCCTAAGGGTCCCCATGCCATCCCTCTCCCAAAGCACCCACACCACGGAGTCCAGCAGCTCATGTACCATCAGCAAATGTTTGAGAATGATGTTGCTATGTTTGACATTTTTAACTGACTCCCATTTCCATGACTGTGTTACCAGCCCCTGGAATCCTCGTTAAACATCCAGCAGCCTCAAACCTCTCCACATGCCCTCAAGTATCAAATCAGCCTCTCACCAAATTTATTCCTTCTTTTGCTTTCCAGAAATTCTCCTCCTCAGACCATTAAAGCTCTGAGAAACTGCACAGAAAATAAAGCATTTAAATGTTCTCTAAAGTCTTACAGAAACTGTTCAAATCCAAAGGTGATTTGAAACCTTTCCAATCTTCCCTGCCCCTCAAAATCAGCAGCCACTCAAACACATCACTGCTTCAGAAGCCCCTGAAGTCACAGGAAACTAAGCTGTACTTTCAACATTTGCAGGGATTTCCTTCCATTGCCACAAAATTTTCTTTTTTTTTTTTTTGTCAAATTAAAATGCCTTTCTTTCCAAACACACACATTTTCTAAAATATCAAGTGATTTTACTTACTACTTCAATAATAATAACTCTTCTGTTCTGTGGGCAAAAAGAGTACAATTCTTCCATAAACTTTAATGCTGTTTGTAATAGTACTTGACCAAAAGAATCTTCCCTTTGCCAGCTGCCAAAGACCCCCAGCACTCACAKCCCTGCCTCTCCAGCAGGGAGGCTGGGATGCAACACTGGAACTACAGAATCCTAAAAYGGTTTGGGTTGAGAGGGACTTTACAAGCCGTCCTGTTCCAACCCCCCTGCCAAGGGCAGGGACACCTGCCACTATCCCAGGTTGCTCCAAGCCCCGTCCAACCTGGCCTTGGACACTTCCAGGGATGGGGCAGCCACAGCTTCTCTGGGATGCAGTGCGAGCTCTCCATGCACCGGAGCTCAGCCTGCCAGGAGCCAACTCATCCTTCCACACACCCAGAGCTGCCACAGTTCTTCCTTCAGTTCTYAAAGTCCAAATTTTCCTAAGCACAYCCCAAACATCTCTTCTTGGCAGGGGGCTCTGCCTGCACTTGCAGAGCAGACACTCTGATAGACAACAGCAGCCTGAGAGCACAGAAATCAGTTTAGGAAACTTCAGCCTGGTTCCTAAACTCCTGTTATGGTTCTACAACAGTGCCCAAACCATGAAGAGTAATGTCACCCTTCCAGCCAGCCGTACCCTCTGCCAGGTGTGACCCCTGTGAYAGAGACACACGCCAGCCTCTCACCGGATCCGGCTCTGCATCCAGCCCCACCTGCCTTGCAAATATGCTACAGAGTTATTGAGAATCCATCGAGTGGATCAGGATTTAATGATGCACACACTAAAGTCTCACCTTGCTTCCGACCCAGTGTTGCATTGGCACTGGGGCTTTGCTCAGTGTGTCCAAGCAGAGACAAGCCCAAGTGCTCTATCCCCAAAATACTGCAGTCAGGGAGCACTGAGTACTTGTTCTGCATTGTATGAGAGGATCTGGGAAGGACCTGACAGATCAATCTCATCATTGGTTTGGATTTCTTTGGCAGAGCACAGAGGTTGTTAGGCACGCTTGGGCAGTCTTGGGGAAGCTTCGGTTTTCCAGTCATTCAGCCCCGAAAACTGGGCTGTCAGGGGTTTGTGAGCCATCAAATCTGGGCTATTGGGGGGTTTAGGAGCCCCCAAATCCACCATTTTGTCTCAGGGAAGAGACAGGAAAGCATTCCATCCCGGATAGTTACAACTGAGCCTGTGCAGCAGCAGGCCCACAAAGGCTTCACTATTACTAACTAGCACTTCCTCTGGCTCTAGCAGAACCTGGAGGGGTGGCCAATAATCCAAACTGCTTTTCCTGGAGGATCACACACTGATTAATAGATCACAGAAAAACTTGAAGCTGAGGCCTGAGCCTGAGGAAATCCCCAAGGACAGTTTGGAGGTATTAAAGGAGCCCCAGMATGACAACCCAGAAAATCTTTACTGACAATTATCCCAAGAGTTCGGTTGCTTCCCATGCACATCTTGGGGATGGAAGAACTTGGGAGAACCATCTCTAGGAGTCAGTCTACAATTTAGCTAAAAGAGAAGTTGGGTTTTACCTTCGTCTGGTACAACTCTCTCTAAGCTTGTAACCATGCTGCCAATAGCCCTGTTTGCTGCAGCGGGTTGGACTAGGCAGCCTCTGAAAATCCCTTCCAGCCCAAACCATTCTATGATTCTACTTTTCTATGATTACAATGAGCTGTTTAATTTTTTTCCTTAAGGATTTTTTTTCATATTCTAAGTAATTTCAGAATAACCAGCCAACACCAAAGAGTGCCATTCGTATGGGCATGCTCGTTGTCAAACCAAATGTGCCAGWTTTCACAACACTCAGCACCCAAACTGCAACTTTTTGGGTTTTTTTGAARAGTTTTATCCTTTCAGGAGGTGGCACAGGCCTGTATGAACTGCAGCAACTCACGGGCAGCACGGAGTATTTTTCAGGGCTCTACATCAGCTGGAGACCTCCCAAGCAGCAGTAGCGTTGGTAGAGGACCCTCCCAAGCTTCCCACGAGCTGGAGCTGAACATCAACAACAGCAGCAGCACCGCAAGGGGGGAGCACCAACGGGATGTGTGAACGGCACTGCCCGGGAACCTGCAACAGCTGCGGCTCGGGGCTCCTCGCTTCGGGATGGACAACGGACGCGAGGTGCTCAGGGGCACAGAGATGTGGGCAGCTTTGAGCACGGGGATGGGGCTGGAAATGTCACCAAAGCCTGGAGATACTGGTGGGGGGCTGCTCCAGGCAGCTCTTGATCAGCACCGGTGTCTCAGYCAGCCACTGGGCACAAGGCACACACAGCAGCCCCGGCTCATCCCCTTGGGGAAGAAATCAAGGTTCATGTCACTAAAAGGAGATTGGAATCAATTCCCAGAGTCCAAGGTGCAAACCCACRGGGCTTTGTCACAGTAGGAGCTGGCAGGTGGGCAGGGTTGACTCCCCACCAGTCCTGCCCCAGACCCCATGGCAGAGAGCCCAGTGCAGGTGTGAACCCCAGCAAGTATGTCCAGCCTCCATCGGAAAGAACCTGGATGGGAGCAGGGACCCAGCATCCCGTTGCAGAGCAACATTACAGCTCAGCTCTTCACACTCCTTCTTTTCACTCTTCAGTGCTGTGTCAAACATAGCCACACTCCCCTGCTCAGGCTTCTGATTGTGGCCAGCAGAAAATACTGATTAAATTCTAAACCCAAGAGTGAGTTTGCCACCAGGCTGAGAGGAGGATATTTGTTACTGTCACGACCAAGAATTTCTTCCTAATAGCTAATCTAAATCTCTTCTTTTTTAGTTTAAACCCRTTTACCCTCACAGAATCACAGGATGAATTAGAGGATCCCATTCAGCAGTTTATCCCAGAGGAACTCAAGGACCCTCAGCCACTCCAAACTATTGAGCAAGCAGCAAATACAYGGGTACCCTCCAAGAGGGAGCAGCCCTTCACAGGAAAGATTATCCAAAGCTAGGTGGGCTGGGCAGACATGGGGAGAAGCCACCAGCCAGGGCTTGCTGCAGCTTCCATTCCTGAGCTTTAATCCTGATACTAATCCTTATTTTTAATCTGAATATTAATAGAATATTTATAAAATAATTATCTGGAGTCAGAGRCCCCTTGGTCCCCTGCAAATGTGGAGCAGCTTGAGGGTCTGCAGGAGCAGTGAAGAGGTTTGGAACAACTGATGAAGGAAGACCTGGACTGCAGGAGACCCTGCAAGGGATTTCCCTGGAGAAAACCATCTTTTAAATTTGGGAATAATAATCTCAGATGAGGGCACAGTGCTTTGTTTCCGTGATCGCTGGAATAGCGGCTCAACCCTGGAGAAGCACGTCGGGGACACAACACCCCTGTCCCCATGCCCAGCGYGCCGCCGTGTGGGACCGGCTGGCAGGAGCTGCAGTCACAGCCATGGAAAAGAGAACAACCAAAACAGAAACAGAAAGGTGCAGTGCTCGGCTGGATCCCCCTGCTCTCACCCGTTAGGGAAGGGACTTAGGTCCGGTCCCTCCTATGAGCAGAGAAGCGCAAGGCCAGCAACAATTTAGCCTTTACCGCTTACTCAGTCCCTGCTCCTGTGCAGATGATCCGTCCCATTTCCTCAGAAAAGGACAGGGCAGGAGGCACCCCAGAGAAGGAGAAAATTARCATATATATAGTTTGGCCCTGGGGCTTCAAAACTCTGAATTAACCAAGTGTTTGGTTCTGGAGCTTTACATGTACCTCCACCTGTGCTCTCCTCACCCCCACTAGTGGACAGGAGGGGCCGAGGTGGAAAGGAAATAGGGAACAACGGCATCAAAATAAGATTTATTATTTAGAACCAAGATTTGGAAGAGACAGACATGGCAGATAACAACAAAAAAGAACGCCAGGCTCCAGCTGCGAGGAAGGGTGGTACCGAGAGGCTGACAGGCAGGTGGAAGTTCCTATGGCTCTGGTATCAAAAACAAGAGTGAGAGGGTGAGAACAGCCTGGGCTGGGAATGAAGGAGGAGCAAGGGAGGCCCGTGGATGCAGAGACTTTGGGGCCCAGATGTATCAGTAGGAGCAGCATTTTTATCACTCCTTAGGACAATGCTAACCCAGCTTTCTAAAAACCAGGTGAGTAGTCCTTTGATAAATGATTGCTCGTGAGATTATTGCTACAAACTACTCTGTCCATCACCTCAATCCGGGAGACAGCTGAAACCCACTGCCAGTGAACCCAGAGACAGAAACCCCCACTGCATCGGTTTAGATCATTGAAGGCACTTTAGAGTCTTAAAAATGGCTCCAATTACACACTCGTCTGTGGAAGGATTTCAGTCTTATATTTAAAATCAGCAGTGACTCAAGACTGTATTTAAGCCTGGCAAGAAAATGTGGCCAGTCTATGAGAAAAAGAGAGAGGTAAAAAGGGAAGTGACAAGCAGACTCATTCTCCGGTGCAGGATCCGGAGGTTTTTTTACTTGATTTAAGTAGATTTAAAATAGAATCTCATCTTTTAAAAAAAAGCGAGACATTTAAATGGAACTGGAACTTATCTTTCTTGTATGCGTGCCTAGTTTATCGCTTGGAAAATTGCTTAAATGACAATTACATGTGTGAAACAGAAAGCATTAGAAGGAGTGCCTTCTCCTTTTCCTCCTCCTCCCTCTTCTCCATCTGCTGCTCACGGAAACCTGGCTCACAACAGAAGGGAACAATTTGGAACAAAATCCTTTTCCCCCAAAATAATTCTCCTTTATTTTTTATTGCATAACATTTTTGTATTTCCAACTATAAATAAAAAAATGATTAGAAAGAAGTTACAAAATCGCGCCGAATGGACCAGAACGGCACAGAATTCCTCACACGATAAATCATTTCCCGTCTTCCTCTTCCTCCTCCTTAGCTGCGGTGGGGCCTCGCGCTTGGCACCGTAGCTGTGGGGGCCACGTGTCCGTCGCTGATGSTCTCATTTTCAGAATCTAAAAGAAAAAAAAAATCCATATATGGATTTCACTTCTAGGAATACCCAAACCAAACCCAAAGCGCTATGTGAGCTGGTGGACCCCAAGTGTGTGAGAGGTGCTGCTGCCAGAGTGCGCTCCAGGTACCACAAGGAAATAGAGACTGATGTGGGCTGTTGTGCTGAGAGCTCAGGTGTGTAAACACATTTCTTTTGCTGGCAGAACCTCAGCACCTTACAGGGTCCCTCAGACCGGAGCTCTGATTCCGGTGGGGGAAGAGCCAGGCTCCCAGGAAGCAGACATGGAAAGAGCCAGCAGAGACATCCAGCATTTGGCTCAGTTTATTAGGACCCTGTCACTGAGGGAGGAGGGGAGAGGGATGTGATGCTGTGTGGAGGTGTCAAAAGGATAGTGGGATTGCCAGGGGATGCTGAGGCACCAGGTCCCCAAACCTGCAGGTTTGGCTCCCTTGTCCGACGGAAATGGAGCCAAGCCTCGGATCACAGAATTGTAGAATGGTTTGGATTGGAAGAGACCTCCTTCCACCTGGGCCACAGGGATGCCATGCCCCACTCAGACAAGGATGGGATCCATCTGCCTGCCACAGGGCAAGATGGTTAGACAGACATGGAAGGGCACAGCAATGACAGGACCAGGATAAAAGGCAAGGAAGGTGCCGCGAGCAGCACATCACTGAAGCAGCAGCAGCAGCATGGGGTGCCACACCATGTCCCCCTGGCCCACAGCACATGCCCACCACAGGCACTGGCTGTGTTGGGGACATGCTCACAGGGACAGGCACCCCAGACATTGCTCCACAGGCAGACACACACACTGCTATGGAATGGCAGCCACGGGTGGCTCTGACGGAGCAGACGGCTTCGGGATGCACTCAGAACACATGCAGGGAGTCCCTGGAGCAGCAGGGAAGGCGGGGGACGCTGGGGGACAGTGCATGGGGCAGACGCCACCTGGATCTGGCACAGCTCCTGCTGGGTCTCTGTGGTTTGGGCTTTGCGTTTGCTAAACGCAACCCCAACTTTCTCCCTCCTGTATTCCGTGCTCTGCCTGTTCATGGGAAGAACTGACTCATAAGGGAAGGAAAATCATGTCTTGCTTGTAATTCCTCCACGAGCTTCTGATCAACATCAGTTTAGAAGATCCGCCTGGATCCACCCCAACACCTGTTCACTATGGATAACCAGCATTGGGCGTGGAGTTTCATCCAGGAAAACAGGACAAAATTAACTGTCTCCAGCTAACCAGGAAAAGGTGTCTGGCAGCAGTGGGTCAGCCACAACACCCAGAGCAGAGCCAGCTCCCCAGGCACTGGGTTCCTCAAACAAATCCTTGCAGATGCTCAGCCACAGGCAACCTCCTTGTTACTCCCCAGTCAGTCCGAGCTTTCACTGGCTGAGAGGGCGACAGTGCCGGGGAGATCGGGGAGCGTGGTGACACCCCACGTCTGCTCGGGGACAGGCAGAACTACAGGAAAAAGGCAGTCATGGCACAGCCTGTAGCTGCTGCCTAACGGTGACAAAGATACCAAACTCAGTCTGTCTAGTCTGATAAACAAASTAGAAATGCTGAAGAAGGTTTTACCTTATTTGCAAAGTCATTGGAAAAAACAACACGAGAGTAAACACTTTTTGGGGCTATTTTATGTCAGACCTGAAGAACCACCATTTGAAAAGGACTGGCAGCTRGTTATCTCTTTCTAAATCTCTTAAGGTTTTACAAGGTGTCAGAGCCCTGAACACCTCACAAAAACTGCAACAGGCACAATGAAGTCTCCAGAAGGGTGGCTGGAGAGGCTCTCACCATGCCCAACTCCTCGAAAGCCACATTGCCATAGCTGGTGCTCGAGTGGTGCCTCAATAATGAAAGGCAAAGTGTGGAGATCTGCTCCTTTCTGAGGGGAAAAAATAATCCTTACTTTTCCCTCTGCCTTGCAACTGAAGCAACGTGCTCAATATTCACCATGCATCCATCCTGCTGCACAAAGAATTCATCCAAGCACTCCTTGCTCACCAGTCTTGGAAAAAGCAGGAGCTTCCCACAAGAATTTCACTGTTAAAACAGATACTTTATCAGTTCGTAGGGCGTTGTCTATGAACAGCTTCTCCACAGTGACCAAGTGAGCCCTAAAGCTTCCTGAGGCTTTGTGTGCCAGACTGAAGGCTCAACCCATGCAGACGCTAAACTCTTATTGAGAAAATGATTTCAAAGGAGAAGTTTCATAAACAAATACAGATCCAAGCATATGCAGCAACAGCCTTGATAGCACACAACTATCCCTGGGAAGGGAGCAGAGAGGACTACATCATTCCCAAAAGCAGTCACCTCCTGGTCCAAGCCTGACTTCCAACTGAATCAGGTGTAAGCAATCTCTGTGCTGACACAGACAACGTCAGCAGAGCAGCACATCCAAACCCCTCTGAGCAACAAATTCCTTCATAAAGCAGAATTTGTAACCTGGCAGCTCCTAAAATCCATCTCATTATGTTGCACTTCTGGAGCTCGGCTGCATTAATAAAACCAGCAGTGGCATGGTCAGGGCTGGAGCATCCCTGTCCTGCTGAATCCACAGGGATCACTCCACAGCCAGATGTGTTGCCTCTGTCAAAAGGCACCGACACATGTGAGTCAGGACACAATTCCCATCTGATCAACAAACTGGTTCATTTCTGGGGTATAGAGACAGGAAAATGACTGTCAGGGATAAAGTAGTAACAGAGATCAGCACATCAGACAACTCCACTGAAGCTGAGTCTGCCCAAGCACCAGCCAAGCACAGCCCAACACCACAAATCACTGAGGTGCTCCTCAAGGACTCAATGCATGGTAAATAACCCTAGCCAGAAACAACACACCATCATGGTCTTGCTGTTCTATAAATTCAATCCCGTATCAGACAATTACCAGAAATCAGGGACAGAGGAGGGAAGATGATGAACTGGAGAAGGCAAGGAAACCTTACTGGGACATTACACATAGTCAGGAACTAGTTCACGTGTGACTTCTGTCTCTGAGTCAACGCTTTCAACAGCATCCATAGAAAACTTGGGGGGAACCAGCAAGGCAGGTTTTTGTCATAATAGCTAACATATGATGAGTAGCATTGATCTCASTCCAAAAGCCTTGAACCCTTTGCTTCATTGCAGTGGTGGTGGTGGGGGGACTGGGGATGGCAGGGAAAGCAATACTGGGGTCACATAATTTCAGTAGGGAGACTTCTGGTTACAACTCTCCAAAGCCAACTTCAAAGGAACGTGTGAGGACAGATATTTTTCCTGCTCAAACACACACAAACTGAACAAAACCGACATGGACCCACAAAGTGTCCACAAAGCTTGTCTGGAAAAATTCTGAATGTTCCCAGACCTGACAGTAATACACTGGGATCACAAAAAATGCTTGAAGGGAAAGARCTACCATTGGCAAAGCCAAGTTAAACGAATGATTCAAAGTATTAGTGGTTTCCTTCCACAAACACCAAACAGCAAAACTTGCCACTGGACGAAGGAGCTCGTTGCAGGAGTACTGATCCTGTTCCCCAACACGAGTATTTCTGTAGGGGCACAGAGACTGCCACATGTCACCCATTCAGCTCCTCATCTTGCCTTTGATCCCAGCTAATGTCAAGTATTTCAGAGAAAAGTAAAGAAGTTATACAGCAGAGAGCAAGCAGTTTGGAGACAGATGTGAAGTAATCATTCAGTAATCACAGAGTCACAGAATGGTTTGAGTTGAAAGGGACCTTAAAGATCATCCAGTCCCACTCCCTGCCATGGGCAGGAACACCTTCCACTATCCCCGGTTGCTCCAAGCCCCATCCAATCTGGCCTTGGACACTTCCAGGGATGGGGCAGCCCCAGCTTCTCTGGGCAATGTTTCCTTTTTAAAGGAACTTCTAAAAAAAGGGTTTTTTCTTTTTTAAAGGAATTTAAAAAATATTTCCTCTTTAAAGTTGTGGAATGGAAACCAGAGTTAAACATGCAAACAAACTGCAGGGGCCAATGCTGCATCATTCTTTTGAGTGAAATCTGTGCCAGGGAGGTTGAATCCAGATTTGCAAAAGAGCCTGAAACCACTCCAGTGTTTCTCCCTGCCATCTCCAGTGCCCGGCTTTGCATCCCTGTGCCAGAAGAGCAGTGCTTGTGGCAGTAGCTCCTCTCCATGGCCAGTCCCACTGCAAGCAAGCTGGGGATGCAGTGTGAAAGCAGGATGTGGTTGTGCACTCAGATACTCCATCACAACACAAGGCAATCAGAAAGCCAAACGAATGGCACTACAGGCAAACTTCAACTACTTTCCCAAATTCCGACAATGAAAACTTCGAAACTTTCCCACTACTGCGTGCGTGACTTGGGGGGTTAAAACATTCTTTCAAGATTTGTATTAAGTTTTTTTAACTGAAAGACTGAAAACTGGGGGATCTGTGAGCTCCCTCACAGAAACTTGGTATTTAAAGCTGAGCATCTGTGYTGACTTCCCACATGTCCTTGCAGCACGGTGCTGGCTGGGAACATTGGGTGATGGCAGAGTTATAGGATATGCAGGTCTGGAACCAGTAAGGCCAGGAATTCTACCAGCGGGTTTGACCCATTTGCTGCACGTTATAGCAATATTCAGAGTCAGGAATAAAATGAGTTCAGCTCTGGGATCTGTAGGGGATCTTTTAGAGTAGTTTTCCCCCTCTGATGGTGCAACATGGACCCCTCAGGTCCCTCTCACTCCTTGGCTCACCTTTTGCTCAAAAAGTTTATTGAGCATTTATTTAATCTCATGCCATTTACTTAATTCCACTGAGGCTGAAGCGCCCTGTGACACAATCCTCATAACMGAGGGCAAAAAACCCAGTGAACAGCCAGAAGAGCTGCAGCCAAGAGGGCCATCAGGAAACTAAAAATCACAAGTACAGCAATGCCAGCATCCCCTTCTGAGCTGCTGCTTGGCCCCAGTGCAACAGGCAGGTGCACACCCGAGGCTCTGGAAGCTGCATCCATGCCCTGCTCTCTGGCCACCCCCGCCTCTGCCCGGGAGCACAGCCATGCAACGCAGCCACGGGCGGGACAGGCGGCACCAGCGTGGACCACAGAGCACCCAACGGACGCAGCACAGACAGCGAAGCCACACGGAGAGACAGAAGCAGGAGTGTCACACCTGCACGCCCTTCTCTCGCTTCTCGTGCAGCCTAACGCAATGATGGTGACTGCCAAGAGGGTGCTGGCAACGGGACTGAGCTTCCTCACACTTAAACGCCAGGATCCTTCAGAAGGGCTTCCCTAATGCTTTGCAGCTCAGGAGAGATGCGGTTCATGGGCCTCTTTCCCACCTACCAAACTCAGCATCCCACGTGCACCACCAGCAGCACTGAGGGAGCCATCTGCTCAAAGGAACTCAGCTGAGGCTCCAGCCTGGTCTGCTCTGCAGCAGCCYAGCACCAGGAGCTCCACTCAGACAGGGCTCGGGGCACTGTGCCCAACGCGGTGCCAGGATGCACCTCCTGGAGCACCACTGGCCTCCAGCAGCATCAGAGGTGGGGAGGTGTCGGCTGTGGGGAGGACCCAAGACCGCTGGAGGCACCGCATCTGCTCCTGCTACACAATCAAAGGACAAGAATGAGTCTGGAAAACAAACGCAGAGTTACCCGAAACAGCTGGGAATTGACACAGTTCTGTATTTTAGAAAAACACTGGGTTTTTCACACCATTTTCAAGCACAAAATGTTTATTTTTCTTTTTAATCTATACAATTTTTCGGGGCTTTTAGTGCCACTGACTTTGTCAGTATACAAGGGATGGACTATACAGGCAATAGCGACATAAACTGTAGGATTCAGTGCGAGCCGAAGGGAACCCGGTGTGAGAACATATTTTCCATGTTTGCTCATGAAGCATACAGACAAGAATTTTAAAAACCCAAACAAATTAAAGATACATGGTACAGAGAACAGAAATCTCTTACTACAGTAAGTATTTCGCCCAGGCAGAAGACTCTGCATAATTGTCTATAAAATTCAATTCTAACTGAATTGATGGAATAATATATTCAAAAGGTACAAACAAAATAATTTAGACAGGTATAATGCTCGAAGTACGATAGAACTATACAATTCACAGCTTGGCAGCACAGGACGTCTCTGCCCTTCCGCAGATGGTTACAAAACATTGCTGTGGCGCCTCTGGGTGCGGCCACACTCTGGGTCCTGTGCCTGTAACGCTGCCCGTAGTGCTTTGGGAGGGAAGGAGACTTACCATCGGCAAACCAGGGCTAGTGGTCACCTTGTGCCTTTAGACTGAGGTGCAGGTGGAGACTCTATGCACAGTAAAACGGGCAAAAAGCAACTTTCAAACAGGAGAGGGGTGTCCGTACCACCTGGAGTGCAAACTTCGGTAAAAATAAAAATAAATAAATAAATAAATAAAAAATTCCAAACAAAAGGCGGTGAGACTCCAAACCTGAAGTGTCAGATATGAAAAAGAACAGCTTTACATTTTTGTTCCGTTTTAGCATGAACACTGCTGGCACACCAGGGACCGGACACCACCCTCAACCCGGTGGCTGAACCAGAGCCGGAACACGTGCGTGTGCTCTGCTTACACGGATCTTACAGTCACCCGGAGAGATGTTCTCCTATGATCAAGAGTTCCATTAGATTTCTTCGCTTATGGAACATGCATGAGCTCATAATTTAACTAAATTATAAAAGACCAGATAGGGAAAGGAAACAAAATCCAATGTGCTGCTGATCCAGAGGAAAACAGCATTTGCTGCCTGTTACAGAATTAAGTTGCCATCTACAATGACTTTACCACAGGCTGGGGAGGAGAATGGATTGCACTGCCTGAAGCTATTCCCTGTCCTTGTATACACCTTCCTTGGATCACTCTGTAAATGCTCCTATGTTAAAATGTGCACTTCACTACTCCTTGTACAAACAGAAACAATTTTACGATCAGTGCGTCAAACAAACGCGTCAAACAAACCTCACCTCACAATTCTTATTTTTTTTAAAAGCTTCAGAAATGAAAATTCAACCCATGAATAAAAACAAAAGCATTTACAGCAGAATGAAGCTGATGAGGAACGTCAACTGTAAACCTGCGATATCTTTGCAAATAAAAAGAACTTCAACTCACAAGCAGATTGTAAATAAAATACACCTTTCAAATAATTGTACGTCTCTTTCCAGCTGGGACTGGAAAGCTGAGATTCAAGGCACTGAACTCCTGCAGGGTTGGTACAATTTGCTAATCATCAATTCAAGTACATCGATGTTAAGGATCGCAAGTGTGAAACAGAACACAAGGAATAAAGTGTCTTCAGCAACGGAACAGAAGCAGGTATTGCCGTAACGACAAACGATCTGTGGTGACGCCGCCTCACAGTGATTGCTGATGCAGGGTATGGCTGTGCGCTCGCGGGCCCCGCCTCATCCCACACGGACCACGGCATCTACAGAGCAAACACTCCACGTGACGGCGTCGAAATCAGGGGGACCCACGGTGAGGTCACCCATGGCAAGGCCACCCATTGACAGGGTCACCCACGGCCGGGTCACCCACGGCAGGGTTACCCACGTCAAGGCCACCCATTGACAGGGTCACCCATATCGAGGTCACCTGCGACAAGGTCACTCACGTCAAGGTAACCCACTGACAGGGTCACCCGTGTCAAGGTCACCTCAGGCAGGGTCACCCGCGGCAGGGTGCCCGTGGCGACAGGGTCCCCAGGGCCAGGCACCGCGCTAGGTCATGCGCAGCCGCGGGCCGGGCGGCCGGGCGGCCGGGCGCTGCAGCGGCACCGGGTACATCCGCAGGCAGCTCCTGCCCAGAGGCGAGAACCGCACGATGCCGGGACCTCGGACCAGCCCCGGCTGCGCCACCGGCCCCGGCCACGGCACTCCATACACGGGCGAAGGGAAAACTCCTCCGTACTGACAGAGAGGCATCAYGTACGGTGTCACCGTGCCCGCGAGGGCGGGCCCTGGCACAGGCACTGGCAGGGACGGTGCAGCTCCAGGAGCTAATCCCGTGGGCACGGGGCAAGCCACCGGAATGGCGCACTTGCTCCCCAATCCCGTCCTTACTGAATTTACCTACAAAAAGAGAAATACAAGAAGCGTCGCTACAGGGCACTGSTCTCCCCGTGCCAGCAGCATCCTGGCCCACCACCAGGCACCAGGCAGCTGGGGGCACAGGCACAGGGGTGTCATGGTGCCCTCGGGGCTTTCTTTTGGGTTCATTTCTTTTTTCCTTTTATATTTTTGTTGGGGGGTTGGGTTGGCTTTTTTTCGTGATTTTGKTTTTTGTTTTTTTTTTTTAAGGACAGAATATTTAGAAATTAATAGGAAAGGTTGATCTGAGGCYGAGGGGGAAATTATCTGAATATAACCTCATTCTTTGAGAAGGCAGGAAGCATCACTAAACAAGCGAAAATGAACCCCCTAACAAACTTCTCATGTCCAAAGGAACTCAAGTATCTTTTATATTGTGCATCAAAGTAAACAAACTTCACTAAATGCAGAATTAACCCAAATCCCATGTCTTACATCCAGTCTCAAAGGAGGTTTAAAAATTCTAGCCCATATTTCCGTACAAAGTTGTTTCATCCAGCCCCAGAGAACWGAGGGTGGCAAGGGTRGAAGGAGACCTCTCGCGGTGGCTCAGCACCCGGTGCTGGTGGTGGATCTGCTCAAGGGAGGCAAAACTAGCAAGAACACAGCAGGGCTGCTCTGCCTCAGGGGCAGCTGGTTTTCTAAAATTCTATTAACATCCACTTCAATTATTCAGCTTTTAGATGGAAGGGGCAGAAAAAGAGCTCTCCTCCCTCAATATGGGATGGTGGAGCTTTCCCAAATTACATACTCCGTCCAGCACAATGCCACAGGAAGTGCTGCTACTGCAATCATTTGCAGCATTTCACTACATTTTTTACATCACAGAATTTACAACTCCCTGCCAGGGTTCCCACCATGCAAGCGCCTATTCATGGCGTAAGAAAAAAAGGGCGTTATTTAATTCTGGGAATCTCCCATCAATGTGATATTTCACATTCAATTGATAAAATTGGTATGAAGGTGAAATTTCAGCAGAAAAAATGAATATATGTATAAGGCTGTGTGGGATGCTTACTCCATGTTTCTGATTTTAATATACTTTCTCAACAACAAAAATGKCAATGTCCCCCTGGGATGTCTTGCTTTGGAGCATTAACCTCTGTTCCACCAGCAGTTTTAGGAAAATACATAATTATTTGACACCCTCCTTCCCTGTCTCCCATTCTCATCTGAAACCTGAATGATGGTGAATGTCAAACTGAAAGAGATGCTTCAATATCATGAATTTAATGTCAATAATGTAGAAACACCCACCAAAATTAACAACAAAAACCAAAGAACAAGACACAGAAGAACCAAGGACATATTTTTAAGACCTGCAGATTTCTATAAGCTGTTATTAGACCCTTGTTTTAACATCCTCAAAATGATGGTTTCCATCAAACTGAACACCTGTGAGTGATGCCAACAGATGCTCATGAAAATATAGCATTTTGGACAACGCTCTCAGGCATRTGGTGGGATTGTTGGGGATGTCCTGTGAGGGCCAGGAGTTAGACTCCATGATCCTTGTGGGTCCATTTCAACTCAGGACATTCTACSGTTCTATGACAGCACTTCCTATACTAGCAATAGATTATTCAGTGGCACTGAAAATGTGAGGTGACATTTTTGCCAGAGGACCTTTTCAAAAATTAACTTGAAAAAGCTTATTTTCAGCTCTTTTAAAGTACTGAGAAATCTGACTCACCCCAATTCTGAAYTTCTTCCTTCTCAGCTGAATTCCTCAGTAAAGTAGCAGCTGCATTTAATGCTACATATGTGTGACCAGGAATAAACTTGCGTCATGCTCTGAACCCAACATTACACATACACATTAAACTTGATAATGTCATGAGAAATGCACGTTAATGATTTAAGTTTGCTTCCTCTACCTTCACTGCATACTTCAAGTGAGCTAAACACACCTTTAAGAGCCATGACACCTGGCTCTTGCATCATCTCCTGGGTAGGAGCCTCCTGGTCATGGTCTTTTTTTAACAATCACCTTTTAACCAGTTCTGATGACTGAACACCGATGGAGGCCCACACACCCCGTCAATTTCTGCATGGAGGTGCCAACTGAAACATCAAAATTACCACACTCCAGAAAAGCAGCCTTAAAGCTGTGGATTTCCCAGCTCCAGGAGAAGAGCCATGAGACTGCAAGTCCCTTTGCTCGTACAGTTCGAAGGGAAGCAGACGGACATACGGGCGGTACCAAACAAGGTGTGTTCCTCACCCTCACCGGGATCACAGCACAGCTGTGAACAGGACTGGCTCAGCATCTCAAGTCAGCCAGGCCAGTGTGGGATGACACCCAGGGCAGCTCCTGGGCTGCACGGCACAGCCAGCGCCGTGTCCATGGTCAGGGCTGCGCCCGAGCACGAGCCCAGTGGCTGCGGGGGTTGAAGGGCACCAGTGAAGCTGTGAGCCCCAGGGTGCTCCCGTCATTCCTGAGCTGGCCAGTTCTGGGCTGAAGGGACATGCCAGGTATCCATGGCTCCCTGCTGGCCCAGGGCACCTCTCCTTTGGGCACTACCCTGTCATTTTTGCAAGTTTGTTTGAGGCTGCCCAGGACAGTGATGGAGTCACAGTCCCTGAAATAATTTACCAGATGTGTGGGTGTGACACCCGAGGACATGAGTTAGCAGTGGCCTTGGCAGTGCTGCGGGAACGGTTGGACTCGATGGCCTCAGAGCTTTAGCTTTAGCTTTTCCAACCTAAATGATTCTGTGGTTCTATGAAAGGTGCCAGTTCTGGCACAATCTTCTATGATGTGCACCAACTATATCCTAGTGGTGCCAAGGCTCCAGCTTCCAGTGTGTCTGCTGGGCTTTGGTGTTCTCCCCATAGCTCGAAGACATGGCTGTGAACGGTTTCTTTTATAACAAAGTTATCTTGGGAATTGAAAACAAGTGGTACAATATCAGAACCTGGCATCCAGCTCGAGCAACCCATATTGAGAGACCACCGACACACAAAGATCCTTACAGCTGTACCCACAGTCACATAGGACAAGTGTTTGGGGATTATTTAAAATACAAAAATCCTCCTGCAGGACTGGAAAGTACAACTGGTCTTTTCTCTTTCTGATTCAACTTTAGATACCGCAACACCAATAATGAGAAATGACACTGATTCCATTGCTTGGCCAACTATGAATGTCATGACTTCATTTTTAATATTACAATATTAATTTCCTCCTGTTTGTTCTCCTTCCTGTAGAGGCCTACCAGAGTCAGCTGCCCTGGACTTGAGGTTGATGAGGCAAGCAGTCTCAAAACTAATTAATTTAACAAATGCACTGCAAAATTTACATCTGCCACCACCCTGTAAAGTCTGTCTGCTAGAGATATTTAATAGAGATTTTTTTTTTTTTATTTTAAGGAAGAATGGGTTGACATCCTAAAATCATAGAATCWATCACAGAATTGTTTGCATTGGAAAGGACCTCCAGTCCTCCCCGCTGCCATGGGCAGGGGCACCTTCCACTRTCCCAGGTTGCTCTAAGCCCCATCCAGCCTGGCCTTGGAGCCAGCAGCATCCTGACCCACCACCAGGCACCAGGCAGCTGGGGGCACGGGCACAGGGGTGGGATGGGGCAGCCACAGCTTCTCTGGGCAATCTGTGCCAGAGCCTCACACCCTCAYGGGTATGGATACTGAAAAGCTTTCAGCAGAGAAATCTTCCAGCTCTCACAGTATTCTGTGAGAGTCTGTCTTTTCCCAYAGAAGYTATGAAAAACAGCGAGTTGCTTTCTTTTAGAAAAACATCTTATCATGCACCTGTGAGTTGTTATGTAGTATTGTTATGATATGYCTAGAGAAATATTTGGAATAAGGCGTTGTTAGACTTAGCCAATTACCCTGAGAGGTGGATGGCCAGGGGACCAAYGGCCTTATGGCATTCAGGTGTACTAAGGTATAAAAGAGGTCAGTATATTAATAAAGAATGCCATTTTCACCTTCTCCTGGATGCTATTTGTGTCATGATTTTGCTCTGTCCCTGATACAACAGCGACACACAGGGAAGAATTTCTTCCCAATATCCCAYATAAACCTGCCCTCTGGCAGTGGGAAACCCCTTGTTTTCTCACTCCAGGGCTTTGTCCAAAGTCCCTCTCCAGCTCTCTTGGAGCCCTGTTAGGTACAGGAAGGGGCTCTAAGGTCTCCCTGGAGTCTTCTACAGGCTGAACAATCCCAGCTCTCAGCCTGMTCCACAGCAGAAGTGTTTCAGCCCTTGGAACATCTCCATGACCTCCTCTGAACTCGGTCCAAGTCCTCCCTGTGCTGAGGACCCCAGACCTAAAGGCAGTACTGAGGGTGGGGTTTCAGGAGGGTAGGGTGCCATACATTATACGGGTAGGAAAGGAAGTTCCTCCCCTGCTCTTCCCCTCTACATCTCCATTAGGCTCCTGTAGAGGCAATAAATCCCCTCAGCCAACACTGACAGTGGCACCYTCACCCGCTGCCCTCACACCTCTGCTTGTGCCACCTCCTCACATGGACTCACCCAACTCTCCCTGCACYAACAAACCTCTGCCCTGAGCATCTGTACAGGCCCCTGAAGGTAGCAGCCACCAGTTCCTGCTTCCCTCACACCTGTCTTCTCCCRCCAGTCTTTCCTTTGTGGCTGTTTATTCCCTGTCCCCAAATAATCACACAAACTCATTTAGAAAACAAGAATAATACATACACAAAGAACATATAGGAAAACACTGGTAAAAGTGAAACAAACCCCACGAGACAAAGACTAGGGTAGTTCAAAACTCCCAAATCTGTTCTTTGGACTTGTTTTAATTCTCTACCTTTTTCTTGTGCTTTACCAGGCAAACTCCAAAGCGTCACCTCAGCAATATTCACAGCTCCAGTTCTGTCGAGCTACACAGCCAAGAGTTGGGTATGACCTACCAACATCATAAATACTTCTGGGTTTATATTAGAACAGAGGAAACCAGGTAATTCTGCTGTGAAAGCTGACCATAACTATCACAACCCACCTGAAAAGGTGGGATTTAGATGATTTCTCTTTTGCTGGCTACCCATTAGTATCAGTGTTTTCCTTCTGTACAGAGCAGCTACCACTGAAACAAAACTGAGTTGCGGGGCAGAGTCAGAGCTGGCTGCCTACATGAGCAGACAAGGATGCTAATCCATCTGTTTTATCACTTCTGCCCAGTTTGTTGAAATCCCAAAGCTATTAGGGGCTCCTGGAGATTTGTGTTTGTGCTTTTCCAATTCCCTGGAAAACTATTCTGCCATTCAGACCAAGGCAGTGTTGAATAGCTTCAAATACAGATTCATTTTTTATTATTTTCCCAATCCAACAGAGAGGGAAGACACAGTGAAGGTGCAATGGCTTGGTTTTGGCATCCGTGGCCATGTCCAGCACGGCTGCTCTCGGCAGCCAGCCCAAGCCCATGAGTCAGGAAATGCCAGCAGATGTGCAGAGGCTACTGAYGGTGTCCAAGCCCCCAGAGGCTACTGATGGTGTCCAAGCCCCACGTCACCCACTGACACAGACCTGTGTGTTCTCAGAAACAACCTCACTACAGACTGGGAACATGTTTACAGGTTTTTTTTGGGTAATGCTTTTTTCTTTAAAACCCATGGAGCTACACAGCATTTTGGAGAATAGAAAATGTTTTTGGCAAGCCCTTCATTCTCAGGCATCTCCAAACAGTGCCGTTAAGTACACAATATTTAGTATTCTTTGCACAGAAGGCAGCTCACATTCCTAAGCATATTCCTTGATTAATGCTAACCAAAATTACCTGTAAAAAGGGATTATTTCATCATATCTTCACACATCACACCAAGAGAAATCACTATTATCAGGCAGTTTGACTTCAGTTCTTTCTAATATCTTGTATTACATTTCCAACCCCTGATGATGAGAATCTACCTGCATTTTCATGCTTCATTAAACCATTTGAAAATGAACATTTCAGTGCTCCTGTGACACAACTGGATGAAAATTCCTCCCCTTTTGAAAGGTTCCCCCCAAACTTCTAATATGATGAACCAGGATTTGCAGCCAAATGGACTGGTAACTTCCACACAAACACAGCAGAATATAAAGTATTCCTTTGCATCCCRAGTATATTATTGCTGTCTACACTTCTCACGACAGAGTATGAAAATAAAACCACTCACTCTTATTAAACACACTACCAGTTTCTCTTCTGAGCTACTTCCAGCCTTAAAGAGTAGCCTTCACTTAGTTAAAAAATAATATATTGTAKTTACAGCAAACAACTTGCTGCTGGTGGTAGAAGAATCTCGAGTAAGAAAGAGATAACTCTGGAAAGTGAGTTCTCAGGGGGAAAAAGAAGATTTCAAGTCAGCCACACAACTGCTCTGCATATTTGTAACAGTGGGTGAACAGTAAGAGAAAATTATAAATTGAAAAACATATTTCTCTATTTAATTGTATAGTTAATATTTTATATACATAATTTTTATTGTTTAATRTATTTTTCATCATGGGACAACTCCTTTCAATCCCACTCCTGTATGAAAACCCTTCAGGGAGGCATCTCTCTGTACAATAACCCCCAGAGAAAAGCCAGAAGTGAAGGTACAAATCCTGCTACCCCCAGCCCCTCATTTCTAACCATCACACAGGACCAATGACAGCTTTTCCCAAAACCAAGCTCATGTGAGACAACTCACCCTAACAGCTCCCGACTAGTTTGTTCYGGTTAAAAAAAAAACACAAAAGGCATAAGAAATCACCATGTTTCCTACTTATCCAGCCTTTATTTCCAACATAAAACCTTATTATACCCTTCTCTGATGGGCTGGAAATCTGCTTAGTGCTCCTTATTATTTTCTTGCAAAGGCATTTTTGATTAAAAGAGGCGACAAAAGACAGTGTTACCAGATGAACTGAAGAAGTACAGCCTGAGCTTCAGATTCTCCCTCTTGAAAAGCTATTTTTTCCATCCTTTTAGTGATTTCCCAAGTTCTTTTTGTCTTTCCAATGGACTCAGCTGTGATTCAGCACAGGTGTAACATCTCCCCATGGAGCTCATTCCTCTGAGCACTGACACACAGGTCATTTGTCCAGCTGTCCACACTAAGAGTACTCGTGCTCTTCCCTCCCTCCTCTTTTGGCCATTTCTCTCCCACCACCACGCAGCCCTCTCCTCCATCAACTTCAATTTCCCCTTTCGGGTGAATCTCGAAGGATACAAACAGCAGAACGATGCTTAACCAACCCTCGTCAAAATCTTCTATATCACACCGGTTTTCTGCCACCTGCAGCATCCTGTACCATCTTTATGGCCAAAACACTCAACAGAAACCACACCAGGAATGTCTGCCACCTGCCCTTGCATCTCTACTGCAGCCACGACGGTTCTTATGAGGACTTCATGCCCCTAACCACCGCAGGTCTCACCCACACCAGGGCTCCAACTGGTGCCACTCCTCCAAGCAAAACGGAATGATGTGAAATGAAGAGCAGGGAGTCCCAAGCTCTCCATGCTTCAGCTCTGTTGATTCCCTGGAACAACTGCCATGGTTGAGAAAGACATAAACCCTTTAAGATCAGTGTACTGAGACAGCAACATTCCTGCTGCTCTCATACTGATACTCTGCCTTCTCCACAAGCTTTGAGACAGAGACACCAAGACTGCAGGATGTAAAATTAACCCTAAATTGACATTAACATGTGATTTAAATAAGCAAAATAACTACTCATTTTTCCAAAGTTACAAGTGGGCAAAACATCCACATCAAATACTTCAAACTTCTGCAGAGGTCTCGGGAGAAAGACACCAAAATGCTGCAAAAAGCATATCAAAGAAAGTAGGAAGTGATTTGACAGAACAAAATCTGTGCCCTCACCACTACCTTATGGAAATCTTCAAGCTGGGCTTACTAGCATCAACTTTGACCTATTTTATGAGAACTATCAGGGTCTTAAGTAGGCATTGCTTACTCTAGATCTGGTAAAACTATTACTATCTAAAAGCATTATTTACTTACTCAGGAACCAGCAGGTACCAAAGCAGAGGCACTGGTGCAGTTCCTGATTTGGCACATCTCACTTCACCAACAACTACAGAGCTACTACTGCTGCAAGGTTTTTCCCTTGTACATGCCAAAAAGGCGATGGTTTACTATCCAGATCTAGTTCTCTTGGTTTTAAGTGATTACAAAACAGCTCCTCACTGTTATTTTCCTCTATTTTGGCTCAATTTTCAGTCTTCCAAAAAAACGAACCCAGCAAAGAATCTCCAATTGTGAGGAGAAGGAAGGGGTCTGGAAACCCAGACCAGGGTGGGACAGAATAGTAAACTGGGATTCTGGATGTATGCTCATTCCTTTTTGTGCCTGCCTTCGTATCACCCCTCAGCCGTGACACCAGCACTGAATGCAGACACGGATGCCCCTCGCAATGGCTTTGTCCTGCTGCTGAAAATACAAAGGGATGAATGAAGGTGTTTCCAATTCCCTTTTTGTTGTAGGATACTTTGACAGTATTTCTGAGCATGGTATTGTCAAGATGCCCAGTACAACAAGCAAAGGTCAGCAAACYCCCAGCTGTCCCCTCTCTCAGCACAGTACTCATTCCAATTCCACTCAAACAATGGCTTGCAATCACCGAGCCACCAGCCCCTGTTCTGTTTAAGGAAGGTTAATATTAAACACCAAAAAGACAACTTTAGTAATAGTTGAAACTGAAGTTGAGCAACAGATGGTAATGATATGAGTATTACTGTGTACTGCTGTTAATAAGCAGTTTGGAATTTAAAAATATATATTTTTATGTATGTTGCAGCCCATATATCCCTTAAGATTATTCCAAAGGAAAATATTAAAAAAAATTGCATTAGTACTGAATGAAAAGAGCTGGACATTTATAGAAAGCATCTATCTGGAGTAATTTTAGTCTATGTCCTCCTCCACATCTGAGTTCTGCAAAGGCTGTCAGACACATAGCAAAAGGTATGTTCTTCAAGGAGGGCCACTTACTCCACATGTCTCATTCTGCGTTTGCATGGGGTTAGCCTTTGGCTCCATGTCTTGCCTTTTTTGGTTCTGCTTCAGTTGGTTTAAAGAAGGTTTTGTCTGTGCAGCTCCAACAGTTTTGCTCGTCCACTGGTCCACCAGCTTGTGGAGGTCATCTGTGAATGTCCCTTTCTTGTTGTTACTGTTGTTGGCCTGAACCTGCAGTGTCGACTGCGGGAGGGGCTCAGGACACGTCACCAGGCTGTTGGTCGAGGATCCTGGAAAATCACACACAGAGAGTTGAGATGGYATCTCTGCCTCACCTCTGCAGCTCAAACCCCTTCTCACCCACTGCCACTCAAACGGTGGCTTTTCGGGCTTCTAACCCTCCCGCTCCTGGCTGCAGAACACCTTTGCTTAAAGAAATGGTCCAAGTCCAATGGGTTTGTATTTTCTAGCACATCATGTTACCTTGGCCACTAACGTGTCTTGGGTGAAATTAAGGACAGCGAGAGAAGCCAGGAATGCAGCCCAGTAATGCTGACATCCCAAAGCATACAACATCTCATCAGAGACTACCATGAGAAAGTGRGAGGTGGGATGTATTGCTACTCATTTGTAAAATGAATTTAGCATTTATTTTACTTGCATAAGTTTCCTATGCTCCTGGAAAAATGTCATTGTCATAGAGGTTACAGGCAGGGCTGGTTCCTGTGCCTCAAATGTTCTGGGAACCCACCATCTCTCTCAATGATGCCAGGACCATTTATCTGGCCATCTGCATATTTTTGGGGAAAAAATCCCATCAGGCCCATTAAACTATAGAAGAGAAGAGAGAGGATGTAGTGGGGTGGGGGGGGGGGTGTGACTTCTTGAGACAAAGATAGAGAACTTTTGGCATAGATAAAAGCAGTYAGGAAGAGATGTAATTTTATATGTTCACTTCTTTCTAAAAGAACTAGCAAAAACAATTTTCTGAGCTTTTTCTGCCTTGGTGACYGACACAGGAAGCTCAGCAGCGAACTGCAACTGAAGGAGTCTGMATCTGACCTAAGAAAAAAATGTAAAGTMACTTTTCAGCTAACATTTTTGAGATAGATAAAGATTGGAAATAAAGACCATCTCTCCAAGCAAAAAGTTCATAGAACTGTAGTAAAATTATATAAGCAAACATGAACATTGAGTCTTTTCTCTGTTAATCAGTTACCAGCCAAAGAAACAGAGTACACTAATTAGTCCTACAGTTATAAAAAATACGTTAATAACCTTTAAATGATCATGCATTCAACCTGCAACGTCACTTCTAAGTGAATACTGCTCAATCCCTTTTCCTTTACTTGGGGTAAAAGTGAGAAAAGTAAGGATTTAGAGAGGAAAACTCTTCAATTGGTGTTTAATATTTCATGCAGCTCAACGGGGCTGGGATGGTTTTAAGCTATCAATTCCTCCAGCAGAGAACTGCAGTCATATAAAGGTGTGTATTTCAGAGAGACAGACACTGGACCCAGTTTCCTGGCCGCATGCGTGCACGGTCTCACACACACAGAACACCACGACTCTCTTGCAGCATGCGAAGTTCCCAAGACATCACAGCACATGCACTAGTCTCAAAGTATCACAATTTATACAGTGTAGTTTCATATAAGTGCATCAGCTCTAGTTATTAAACAACCAGCTTTTAGTAAAAAATAATAATAAAAAAAAGCAAAGAACATCCCATGCCATGAAGGAAATACTGAGAAACAAAAATGGGATAGTTACTACTACTGTGATCTTTGCCTAGACATAGTCGTTTCAAGGTGGACCCTACAAGGTAAAACAATACAAGACACACAGAATTAGGTAAGACTAAACACAACAAATTGGACGGACAAGCTTCTGTACTTTTAAGCAATCAAAAAGTAGTTATTATGCAAGAAAGGACAGACAAAGTCAGCAGTTCAGGTGAGTAAAGGAAGCCTAAATAACTGGACAGCTCAAACCTTTCTTAATGTGCAGCCATTCAGAAGCTTTGGAAAGTACCACAGCATGCCAAAAGCAAGAGCTCGTGACTTAAAGATGCATTTGTTTGGGTTTTGGTTTGGGGTTTTTTTGTGGGATTTTTTGGGTTTTGGTTGGTTTTTTCCTTTTTTTTTTCCCCCAAATTGCCTTGGCTTCCTAATAGTAGGTTTTGATTCATTTTCTATTAATGCAGGAAATGATGTCAATTCAGTTTGTGATTGGAGGCCAAAAATGCTTTCAGGAACAAGTCAAGCTAGTCTGGCTGCAAAGACAAACCATAAAACAATCCTAAAAGTCCTGTTTTACAAGTCCAAAAAGATACATTGTTCTGCAGGTCTGAGGCCAATTGTTTCCAAATATTTTATTTGTAGGATTTGTGTTTAAATGTGAGACTCTGAACTTCAATTGAACGGAATGTGAATGACTTTCCCTTATGCCTTGTCCAAGTGCAGAAAAATAATGCAGCAGAGTAGCCAAGTTTTAATTTAACTAAACTACGTGGTTTTTTCATTATTGTCTCGTTCCATCCTTCATCATGATTTTACACAGTTTGTTGATAAATAGCAGAGTGCGAAAAGTGTGCCGAGACCCCGATTCAACTGTCAGATCTTGCCAGACATTGGCACCATTGCTATTTGGRTGCCAAATTTCCTGAAAGGTATTTTGGACTTGATAAGAAGAATATCATTATGGTATGGGAGGAGATGAATGTCTGACATGGGCTATGGCGAGTTTGTTGGGAAGAAGCACTTGAAATCATGAGCAAAATCAGAGTGGGGCAAAAAAGTAAGATAGAGAATGGATGTGCTTTTTCTCTAGAGTAAACAGTTTATGTTACTGTGCCAGAAATGCAGCTTTAAACTCAGAGATTGCAGGTCCAGGCTGGCACATGCCCTGAATGAGTCTTCAGAGGAGAAAGAAGTCAGTCAGAGACTGAGGAAGAGAAAGTAAAGAAACAAGGGAGGAAGTAAGGGAGAAGAGATGTTTGTGCTTGGATACGGGTTGCGTGAGGAACAGAGGATTGCTTTGGAAGAATTTTGTATTATTTCATATAGTTCATATAGGAGGTTTCTATCCCAGAAAAATCAGAAGGACATGACTACAGCAATGCAAGCATGACCAAGTTTAGTTCTCATCTCAAAGCCCAGATAACAAACACAGTCACATTCACAACTCAACCATCTGTGCTGTTTCTTAGATATTTTCCCCTCTTTTCCCTCAGTTATACCTTACCTTGCCTATCCCTAAGTTAGCTACCAATTCCCATTATGGACACAACTCCCATGATGGCAGTGGTCGTGGCAGCAATCCTAGAGAGCTATTTCCTGCAGCAACAGCCAGTTCTTAGCACAATACGAATGCAAATGGAAAGCAACTGCCTGCGAGAAATAAAAGGCAGCTGACTGCAGTACGTGCTCAAATGCATGTAAAAACATTTTAATCACCAACCCCTCCACTTCCTGCACACCCAGTCACAGGTTTCCCTGCACCTCAGGTGCCAAATCCGACCCAGGGAAGTGACAGAGAGCGGCGATACTTGACAGACTCACAAAGCACCCACGTGAGGGGAGCCAGCTTTGAGAAAAATATTACAGGAGAGTCAGTCACTAAAAAGAGAGCTGCTCCTTCCAAGAGGCTCCAGCACGGGGCTTGGGAGATGGGAAACACTCCCTAAGCAGTGATACTGCCTGAAGCAGGGACTGACAGTCATCAGCCACAGCTGGTTTTAAATTCAAATTCAATTAAAAATTCACTTTGTAGATCTAATTCACCAGATTAATTGTATTACTGCTAAAATTAAGGTGTTTAAGAACTGTAAAGTTAAGGAGATGAATTGTAATTAAGATTTAATGTAAGACTGTGAAGGTTCAGCAGAGTGTTTTACCTCCAATTCCGGATTTCTTATCTGGGGAATTAAATAGCTATTATATCATACAGAACAGAAAAAAATCCCCTGTCCCATATTTGCACTCAACAGCTGCCAAAAAGCTGGAAAGCTACAAAAAAATGGAAATGGCAATAAACTGCTAGACCATTTCCATAATTGCATATGCACAGACAATCTATGAATTGCTACAGACCTGGCAAAAATTACTTTACACAAGATTCCAAACCTAACCCAAATGGAGCTTTGAAAATTCCACTCACGATCAGTGGAAATTCTTCCCTAGGGCGCCCTTGCAGTTTAACCCAGGAAAGGAATTCAGCCTAAAATTATGCCGAAGTCCATCAAAAATATTTTATTTCATGAAACGTATAAAGGAGAAGTCAATACTGGCCATGGGGAACAGATCAAAAAGTCCTGGTGAACATTCCAAAAGTGTTCAAGTCTGATGGATCTTGTAACCAGAGTAAGATCCTTGTGATACTGTCTTTAATCACTCTGAACATTTATTTTTAAAGTTGGTGCTAACATTTCTGCCAGTGCAGCAGAGGTGTCCTACTGAAATATCCCACCTYGCCAAAGGGCTGGTTTTCCTTAACCAAACATACAGATTCAGAGCATTTCTGAAAAAGCAGCACATTTCCCAAAAGCTCTCAAACAAAAAAAAATACCAGGAAACCTTGACCTGTGGAATAGATCCAGGACTCTGAACTGCCTGGACATGAGCTGCTGGCACTGGATGGCCATGTCCCAGCCCTGTACAACTACACAGATTATGGAATCCTACCTGGAATGGTTTGGGTTGGAAGGGACTTTAAAGCTCATCTCATTCCCCTACCATGGGCAGGGACACCTTCCACTAGACCAGGGTGCTCCAAGCCCTGTCCAACCTGGCCTTGAACACTTCCAGGGATGGGGCATGGATGCAAACATGCCTAGCACCTAATCTAAATGCTTGGCTTTGCCTGCCTGCTGGGTCAACTGACATCCCTTCCAGAGGGGAAGGAACATGAGCCAGCTGGCACTGCCATTATCATCATCTTCAAATAATAGAATCAAAGGATGGTTTGGTTTGGAAAGAACCTTAAAAGCCCATCTTGTTCCAACTGCCTGCCATGGGCAGGGGCACCTTCCACTAGACCAGGATGCTCCAAGCCCTGTCCACCCTGGCCTTCCTCAAGCACTATTTCTCCCGAGGCCCCTGGTCACAGCTGCTCTGGATACCAGCTCCACAGAACATCCCGCTGTACCTCCTTCCAGCCGCCCTGGGGAAGGACAGGACCGCACACAGCCCCAGCCCCAGCCCTTCACACTCGCACAAGACCAAGCTGGGCTCACCAGGAAAACAAGCTGGAATAAGCTCCTGCCTCCACCAGAACCCGCCCATAACTCAGCCACGGGGACCCGTCGAGCACCCCCAGTGAGAGGCAGCACTGGGAGCCAAGCTGTGCTCTCAGGATTTGAACCCCCAGCGCTGCTTTAGGATTGCAGAGCCACGCTAAGTGCCTGAACTGCCGCCCATCTCCTGGTGTGACTCAGGAACGGGGGAGGGCAAACCTCCCCCAGCACTGGCCCAGAAGAACCCGAGAGAGCACATGGGCTGAGAACAGAAAGCAGTTAGTCATGCCGAGTTATTTAAGCATCAGGAAACTTCACAATTCAAAGGATTTACATATTCCCTTGGTTTCAATTCACAATATCCATGCACCCAAACATTTTTAATACGCTGGTTTTTAATTGCCATCTCCCAGTCTTTTTGCATGCTACTGAATAGTAATTCCACGGAAGATTCTAATGAAACAACTTCTGGGAATTACATGTGCAGAGGAAGAAATTACTGTGGCCGCTACAACACCAAATGGGAACATTTGGGAGCTGAGAATTCCCCTCAGGTTCTCAGAAAAAATCCTTAAATGCAAAATTGTCTCATGACTTCACCAGCTGTTAGAAGATTACACGATAATAAATTCTGTAAATGTCAGTCACCTGAGTGCTTGGGCTTTCAGGGAGTTCAAACAAAAAAAATCAAGATTATTTTTTAAAATACTGTTTATTCACAAAATTAGGAGGAGTGTATTTGAGTGGTCTYGTGCCTTTGACCTGAACCACTTGGATAGTAATGAGCAATGCAGAACTCCAAGGGGAGAGCTGATGTTACTGCAAACCCACAGTTATTTAACCAAACACTTTCTCAAGAACGTTATCAGCCTTTCTAAGGTTATATGTAAGTGGCCTATAGTACCTGTTCAGCACAACATATCTTTATTGTACAAGCAAAAACCGTTTGCCTAAAAAGCAGCATCTACAATTGGGTAAAAAAGTCTTAATTTTTTCATTAAATAGCTTGATATCGTTTGGTGGAATTGCCAATTACTTTAGAAGTCAGACAAATAGGGTACAAATAGAAGGTGCACAGTTATTTGAGACAAAACTCCTGGATCCTAGCAATCCATTTCCAAGTATCATCTGAAAATCTGATATTGCTTTTTACTTATTTATGCTTTGATGAACTGCTAATTGACTTCATCTCTGAGGTCACATAAGGTCATAAGAAAATAAACTGAGTCAAGTGCTTCAGCCAGATCAACTTACACAAAAATTTGATGGGACTCTCCCTTAGAGTAACCAGATCTTCCTGCTGCTTATGAGTACATGAAAAATTGCTCACTCAAAGTAATTAAAGTGACTGCACGGGGAAAAGCCCACCTAGGACAGAGATTTGGAAAGAACTAGCTGGAGCACTGTTGTCTCAGCATTTCCACATGCAAAGAGCGGGGAAAAAAATTAAAGAAAATAGAGTGGATATAAACAGTACTGTATATCGTGTTAATACAGCCCTTGTATGGAAGTTATACCCTCCAGTGACCTTCTAGAATTGTATCAGCTTGCTACATGCATGTCTTCAGAGTCCAAACATGTGTGAAAGAGACCATTCGTCTACAGAAGGATGGATTTCGTTTTGTTGTCGCTGGAACCGGGACAGCAGACATGTATATTTGCCACATTGCAAATAAAATTACTTCAACAGAAATCACATAAAGTACAAAAGCTTTGATAAGTCCAGGGTAAAATTTACCATCAGGCTATATATAATAAATGATGAGATCTTCCACACATGCTTTTGGTGCCCAGGCACGAGCCAAAAGCAGTGCAAAAAAAGCTTTCATATGAAAAATTAATATAAATAAGGTGTGTTCATGATGATTACTTAAAAGAAAGAGAAAAAGAAAGAAAAGATGGTTCAGAAAAAGGGGCATCCTGCCAAACATATTAGAGATATAAACCATGGAATTGGAAAAAGGGGGTAAAAGAAAGATGGACTGTGATAAAATACAAAAGAACAAATACAAACAGATGGACAAAGACACAGGTCCACTGAGGAATCTGGTACGAGGTTTGCTACTAGATTTATAGGTCACTCTCTCAGACGTTTGGTGGAAAACCGTCCAGCCTGTAAATGAATATAAAGGGAAGAAAACAAAGACACTTATAAAGTACAAGTAGCTGTGATCAGATGTCCTAAACCATCAGTCAAATCAGCTTTGTTAGTTAAACCTCCACATCTCCCCCTTAACTTTGCTAAAGAGGAGCAAGTTCACTGACCATACACAAAGGATGCAATAACAGCAGAAGAGGACAGATAGATATTTTGTAGATTAGTTTGGCAGGATGTGCAATGAGAGGAGAGTATTTTAATCATCATTGGAACTTCCCATATGCATGGCAACAAGATCAGTCAAAGCCTGCGACGGGGGCCATACACGGAGGTCTCAGAGCTGGGGGCTGGGGAGCACAGCCAGTCTACAGTCCTGTGGCTGGGGCTCCAAAATCATGCACAAAGTGAACCCCTTAGAGAAAGGAAACATAATTTGGTCCTCTGGGTTTGGTTTTCTTTTAATTTCATTTTTATTTTCCCTCATGCCYAAGACAGTTTGGTAGTTTATAACGAGGAACTCGGGGTCTACCAGAATCAAGGGGCTAAAAAAAACGAACCAAAGGACACAAGCTCCYATCCTTATGTATCTCTTTTGTTTTCCTTTAATTTTTTCTCAGGAATCTGTAAGGCAGACTCCAGAGAAGCTACCAGGATAAAGCCACTGCTGGCAAAACTTAAAGGTATTTCTTTCCTAAAAATTAGGAATGTCTTGGGCATGCCTTCTCAAGTGTCGGTAACACTCAGTAAGATACTTCGATTTTGCTCTTCTGACAATACTGCAATGATCTTTTTAAAGATAAGCCAGTAATTTGGATTGTCAAAGGTTCACGTTCCTCTATCACTCCTAAAAAGTTCAAGCCTAAGGGAAGGGAACTAATTTTAGCATGTGCTGGAAGAGACACGAAACAGCCGCAGCAGGAAAAATCACCTTGGCCAGCGCTTGCGGTGGCGTCGCCTCCATCGGGGCCCAGGCCGGAGCAGATGTCAGAGGACAGAGAGGCTTTGACAGAGCAGGGCTGCTGGGTCTGCACAGCCTTCCCGAAGGTGGGGGCTGCGGCGGGAGGCACCGCGGCTGCTTCGGGGGAGCCTGGCTGGGATTTACTTGTTTCTTTGTGGGGCGAGTCTTTAGAGTCTGAAAGATTACCTGGAAGAGCAAACAAACAGAATACATGCAATGGCAAATGCTAGGAAACCTCCGAATAAAAAATCCCTGCCTAAAAATAATCCGTAACTTGGCCCCAAGAGGAACAGCCGTTCGGCATTCTGATGTACTGGATGGAGCACAGACTCTGGGGAGCCTGAACCAGAAAATAATCCACACATCCTATCGCTGATCCATTTCTCCAAGAAGTTCCTGGAGTGAGTTTGATTTTTACAGTTTTTCCTCTGTGTTTTCAGGAGCCTCAGAAGGAGCACTGCTGAAATAAAGAGAGTTGCTGGGGTACTGAGGAAGCAGATGGATGCACAGAATGATAGGGCAGGACACATAGGCTTGCTCTCMAACACCAAAGGTGAAATTAAGCAAATAGAGAAGAATAAAAAGTTGCTGCAAAGACACAYGGAACTTTTTATTTATAGCTATCTGAGTACAATTGTCACTTCCACTGTTAGATGCTTCTGCTGATAAATCCATATAACACATRATTACAAAGGTATTTTGGTTTTAAAGCCTCTTTACCCGAGATATCTGTGTAGACAGAAGTACAGATAGAGACATTTATCTAGATATCTATAGATAAGTATCAATATATAAATATTTAGATAGATGTAGAGGCACAGAAAGCATCAAACACTGCTTCAGTCCCTGTGGGCAAAAACACAGTCTCAAGATAGGCCACAGAACTTACTGTCTCTGAATAAATTTGTTTTTCCCATCTCAGCTGAAATCCTTAACCAAAAGGAAAAAACTCCAACACCCTGTCTATAAAGATTGATGCCATGAAATTCAAAGGGGACCTACGATGCAGTGACACTGAAAACAAGAGCCACCAGGTTTGAAACACAGGATGGATGCTGGAAATGCTGCTGCTCCCCTAAATAACAGCATGAACTAAGCTGAAGAAAAATTATTCATATTCTATTCTACATTTTTCTGAAAAAATAGGTACCGGGTATATCGACATCTCCCAGCTAAATWATGTTTTTATACTTTTCCAAGAGATAACAACTCAAGACTGTACTGCTGTGTGAAAATCTCACACTACTTCAGATGGTCAAAGCATTCATTGTGGTTTTATAACTGCTTTTACCTTCCATCCTTTGAGGGAAGAAATGCAATCCCATCTTTTTTATATGGCACCTTGGAGGAAAAAGTAAACCACAACAACAAGATAGAGCACCTAATCAACAGAGGATAACAGCACCTAAGAAGTGAATACAAACATCAATAAATTGCATTTGGAGCAAGGAGGAGATGTAACCMGGCTGTTTTCCAAATTAAAGTGGAATATTATTCCTCTGCCAAGCACAGTAGCCAATGCAGAGTAGGCAGGTAYGGCTCACCACTGGGAGCTGGGATAAGCCTGTCCAAAAGCATGCCAGTTCAAAACCAACAGAAGTCCCATCCTTTTCTGCAGTCCTGCCATCAAAGCAGAGCCACAACTGACACAAGCAACAGGCAAAGGGAAACACCTATTGTACCTACTTGTGCTTGATGTTCCACTCCTGAGCTGCTGGACCAGAGGGTTTAAGAGTTTTCCAGCTTTCAATTTGTTTTTGCTGGTTCTTCGGCGCCGGCCGCTCGGTGGGGCAGAGTGAAGGAAGCCCAGGTTGGGAGGAAGGGGTTTCCCCAGCCGAATGTACAGTGCCTCTATCTCATTCTTCTGCTGGGTCTGGAGCTCAGCGATTTCTTTCATATGCCTAAAAAAATAAAGAACTCTGGTAGCAATGTATTTGATAAAAACATGACATGCTGACAGTGTAATTAACCATAAAAATTAGAAACAAACCAGTCTTTGGTTATAAAACCATCAGCTGCTCATCCTCAAGTATGCAGAGCTACAACAATCTATCTGTGGTGACTCCCATCGCTGGAAGTGTCCAAGGCCAGGTCAGACACGGCTTGGAGCAACCTGGTCTAGTGGAAGGTGTCTCTGCCTATGGCGGGGGGGGTGGAACCAGAGGAGTTTTAAGGACTCTTTCAACCCAAACCATTCTGGGATTCTATTACTGACTTCTCAAATATTCATTTATAAGAACAAATCCTAGACAACTGAAAAGACTTTCAACATCCTCAGCCAAATCAACTGATTTTGGCATGAGATCTGGCAGGAACCCTCCAGAACTACTGGAGAGAACTGGCAGGAACTACTCCAGAATTTCTCTCTTCAAACTAGTGGCTTCAAAACACTGAACTCTCAAGGCAAGTACACCAGTGTGAAGGAGTTCAATACAAAGGAAAACACAAATGTTTCCCATAAAAATGCCATTAGCACATGAGTCACTATCTTATAGTGCAGATTTCATCGTGCCATAACATCAGTTTAAAGGTTTTGTATTACTGTAGCTCTGTTTTTAAAAGATGCATTAGTTGTATTCAGCAAAACCATTATACCCTAAGAGAAAATTTAATATTTTGGTTAAACTACCATCTAATGCTAGTTTTTACCCATCATCTGACAGGAAAGGAAGAAAATGTTCAAATTTAAAGCAGTGAGCTCTCGTGCTCTGGCAGCAAGACAGCCTCCCTACCAGAAGGAGCAGCAGCAAAGATGTTAAAATTACAAAATCATTAAGTTACTATTGAGCTCTTATTGAATTATTTAGTTTAATTATTCAAGGCCAGGTTGAATGGGGCTTGGACCAACCTYATCTAGTGGAAGGTGTYCCTGCCCACGGCAGGGGGTTGGAACAAGATGATCTTTAAGGTCCTTTCCAACCCAAACCATTCTGGGATTCCATGAATTATTATTCTAAATGGAACTGGCAAATAAGGTGATGCACAGCAGGACRCACTGTGACATCTGGGGGAAGGTCCTGTCAGTGCCTAAATTGCCCAGAACCAGTTTACTCCTTACAGCTCTGCTCATCCAAAACTGAGCTGCTGCCAAGGTATGGTAACACAAGCTTCCCTCGCATTGCTTGCAACCCAACATACTTTTCTCTCAGGTTCTGCAATTCTTTCTTCATATCAGCATCTTCAAACTCCGAATCATTGTCACTGCTCATGTAGGATGACTGTGAGTGGAAGGACGTTATGTTGATGGTAGGAATCTTCACACCTTGCCCGTTGGGCGACTCGGGGCCGGGTGAGCCACTTTTGCCAGACCTCTGCAGAAAAGCAGCTGCTTTTTTAATTAAGTCTGTGGCTGCGCTGCTGCTGGGGGGGGAGAGCTGGGCAGCAGCAGCCGGCTGCCGAGGGAAGGGCTCGTCGGCGGAGTCGCTCGAGGCCTGGTCGCACAGGACGTCAACGGAAGAGGCCGTCTGCACCCTCCGGACAGCGGCCTTCAGGTCCGGGCTGGAGGGCAGCTCGTCCAGGTAGACGTCTGGGGGTGCCGAGAACCTCAAGCAGTGCGGTGCCGCTAAAGTTAATTCATCCTGTGTGCTGATGACTGAAAACCTGCCAATCGTTTTGGCTGGTGTGCCGCTCTCCCGAGCCTCAGCCTGTTTTCCATAGGAACCAGAGTCTAGAGAGCCATCCCTGTGCAAGTKACTCATCGCCCCATCTGCTGCCGACCGCCGCGTTACGCTCTCCGTGTGCGCAGGCGAAGCTGTCCTCTCTGCCTCCTCGCTCCTCTGGGAAGTCTCCATCCGTGGGGTTATGCCTGATGATGTAGGTGCAACCTGGAGAAAACAAGAGAGATTAATGAAAGTAACCGTAACAATCAAGCACAAAACTGCTCCTAGTTCTGGTTACCTGAGGGAGGCCTTTTGCTGGAGCAGCAGGAACTGAAGCGATGCTTGCAGCCGGACCTGTTTTAAAGTTGGAAAAAAAAAWTTATGTCTGGAATGCTTTAATATAATAATAGCCAATGTTTTTATTGTGACAAACTGAAGTTACCACTGAAGAATAATTTAAAAACCCAATCTTTGTAATACAGGATCTAGAATGAAGGAGGCAATAGCAATGGCAGTATAAAATACCTGCAGGTAGGCAGATCTAGTAATTTGGGGAATTCAAATAATAATAGCAGTGTGGAATTTCATTAGTCAGTTGAAAATTTTTAAAGAGGAAACCAGAAGAAGAACGAAACCTGCACGGTACATTGGGGCTGCACAACTACAGTGTTCTTGGTGTCTCAGAGACACACAGTGCTGCTGAGCACAGATGGGCTGCTGTCTCACCCCTTCCTTCCACTGACACATACTGACACCAACACCTCAAAGTGCCTGAAATGAAGCGAAATGCATGCTGCTGAAAGTGGAAATTATAAGCCTAAAAAGTGGTCATTCAGGCCACAGAATCACACCAGAAGCACAATACTAGTGGCAGGAATCAAGCCATGATTATTTCACACCCCAGATGCTGGTTTTGAAGTCAGACCAATACACCCAAGCTTTTGACAACACTGCCTTCACATGGCACACTGCACAGAGCGAGGACACGGCCACATCTGGAGCTCTAAAATGGTGACGTGCATCAGTGGTTTCTAAGATACACTGATTTTACTACACAGTGCTACATTCCACTTGCAAACACTCTTCTCTGCCTGTAGGAAGATGGGCAGATGTCAGCTACCCAAAGCCCTCTCACACTGCCCTAAAAGCAGAGGACAATCAATGTCCACCAGGAACAGAATGGCCTACATTGTCACACAGATCTGGCAGCCAGATCTGCCACAACAATCTCAAAAAATAGATGTATTAGCAGCCCTCCCCAACTCCACCCATGAGAGCAGGASCACTCTGGCACTCCTCAGCCTGTAAAACTTCCCATAGGTGTCAAGAAAGGTAAATGGAGGTGAATTAATTGGTAAATGCAGGCAAATAATTAGATGAATGCAGGTAAATAAATAGGTAAACAGGTAAATAAATATGCAGATTCTTTCTCTGGCTTCTACTATGTACTACAGTAACAGTTACTTTAGCTACAAGCACCTAAAAAGAAGTACTCTTTACTAGTCCTCTGTGGGACTCCCTTGCGAATCTGCCAGGCTTCCCCCAGAGAGGCAACCCTTGATCCTGTTACTTTTGTCAATATGTTTTTATGAAATCCAGGAATTCTGAGGGACTTTTTAGSGGAAATTGATCATTGGGAATGCAGCCTTTCGTGTGAATACCCCACACCTACACCACAGACAGGAATTGCATTTATGGGTTAAAATAAATCTGCCTGAGAGGCAGTTTCTAGAAAGGTCGACAGAAATGAGCTGTTTAATATGGGCCGTATCAAAAGCAGGATCAGGAAGAGCAGTGCTGGGCAGGGCTCTGCAGTCAGCAGCAGGTGAGCGGGGGGSACACCGCGCAGGGACACCGCTCATGGCCGGAGGAGCATTACCTGTTCCACTTGCTGACCCACCTCTTGCCTCTGAGGGATGAGCACCAACACCAGCGACCTCCGAGTAGTCAAACTTTCAATAAAAGGAAAAAAGAAACACAATTTCAGTCCATCTCCTGAAGCAAAATGTGTTCTCCTTCCCTTGCTCCCCCTCGCTGCCCTGGCACTACTGGGGAATATTGAACTATTTCACAGTGCCTGTGGAGGTGGCCTTCAAGATTTGCRTCCAGCTCCTCCATTTCTTCTCTCCTTCTTGGGAAGAAATAAAGCAGTGGCAGCACCACAGTTGGAACTGCAGCCCAAGTTACTAAAAACCAGTGTMTTATATATACACGTGCTTGGGGTTTTGTTCTGCTTTTCTTTTCCAGCCAGACTGTACATTCCTCATCTGTATGTCTRTCTTCAGAAGTTCTCTTTCCTTATTGGCACAGATTTTAATAGGACAAATTCCAATTACTGGAGAGACATAACACCTTTCATGGAGAGAGAATTTTATTTGCTGTAGAAAGTCATTTATCATTAGAAAACAACACACTCTAAAGAGTCACTCCAGTACAGCTGCTTTTCTGTACCATACAGTGTTTCTTGAGCAGTTGATAGAGTCTCTCCAGCTGATGCTACACAGCACAGGCTYAGCCTTGCTAGTGGGGATGGAGTTATCTTCAGAAATGCTACTTTTAAAGTAAGATACAGAATTCCAGAATGGTTTGGGTTGGAAAGCACCTTAAAGCCCATCCAGTCCCACCCCTGCCATGGGCAGGGACACCTTCCACTAGATCAGGGTGCTCCAAGCCCTGTTCAACTGGGCYGGGAACACTTCCAGAGATGGGGCAGCCACAGCTTCTCTGGGCAACCTGTGCCACGGCCTGGAATAGACTGATCTAGCACAATGTGCTGGAAATCTCAAGATTTCACAAACTCAGGATTTTATCTGAAAGAACATTAACATGGGGGCTCAACTGAGACACAGAGTAACCACTGTCCCAGACTGCCTGCTCCTGCTTTCTTTAGAGGCTTCCATGGCAGTCTTGCTCTACCAAGCCCAGGAGAAGACAAGAAACCATCACAGGAAGCAGAACAAACTCCTGCCAATGGGGTGTCTGCCTTTGGCTGCAGCATATGGACAAGGCAAAGGCACCCGAAGTGTTTGCTTTATCCAGGCTGACTTGGAAGGTGGCAATCGCAACCACTACCATTCATTYAGATTTTAAAGAATTCCTATTGAAGCAAAATCATCTTCTTTAGAACTAGAATGCCTACACCACTCCTGTGTTTTACATTCTTAAACTACAAAGAAATGGACACATTTCTGTCTGCTTTGGACACAGGAGGAGATGAGTTAAGGTATTATACCACTTTTAAATCCAAAGGAAAGGTCTGGTTTTCACTAACAAGCGTTTCTGTAGAATGAGTTGGAATGCATCTGACAGGAAAAATTTAGGCGACCTTTCCCACTGGAAAGCAGTCAGCAAGCAAAGGTAACATACCCTGGAGCAGAGATATGAAATGTTTAGAGAACCARGAGATCTACGCGTGTCCTACCGCATGCAAGTGGGTCCTGAGCTCTGCCCTATTGCTAACCCTACAGGCTGGGTTTGAGGGGATGAAGGGCAGAGCCCTGGCGGGACTGACCGGTGGTGGGCAGGGCAAGACCTCCGAGGGCACGACGGGCACCAGTGGCTCAGCAGCAGCTTTCACCTCCTGGCCGGTGTCCGGGATGCTATAGCCTGGTTCTCTCCCATCCAACGCCAGAGCAGGAGCTTGCTCTTCGGGAAAAGGTGGTAAGGTAAACTCACTGTCGCCTTGTTCGGGTGGCACAGAGGTGTCCGGTGTCCCTGCTGATGCAGAAGAAGTTGGAACGTATTCCTGGTACAGCAAATTGCGCAGCTTCTCATCAAGGCTTTTAATTGTGTTGTCCACGAAGTCCACCCTGGGGGGTCCCTCCCCGTCAGACTCGGCAGTGCCGGGGGGGTTCTGCTGCTGGAGCAGGCTGACCCCTGCCCCGGGGCCGGCCACCGGCTGCGCCTGCGGCGCCATCGGCACCTGCTGGGATGCAGCCAGCGGCACCTGCGTGGGGCTCTGGAGCTGGGACCCCGTCAAGCCCAGGGCCTCGGGGCCAGCGGCCGCAGGGAAGGGCTGACTGACGAAGGCGTGCGGCCCCGCGCCAGGCTGGCCGCTCTCCGGCAGGTGCGGCCCCTGCGGCGCCGGCTGCCGTTCCAGGACCACGGCGTCCGGGAGCACGGGGAGCGGGCCGGGAGCCGCCGGCATCGCCTTGTGCGGCCCCACGCTGCAGCAGGCGATCTCCACGTCGGGCACGCACGTGGGCTCCTCCGCCTGCGGCTGCAGCTGCAGGGCCGGGGYGGCGGCGGCGGGGGGCTCCTCCAGCCCTGCAGCTCGGGGGGCCGGGGCGCCCGGCTGAGGGTACTCTAGCTGACCCCCACTAGCTGCCGTAGGCTCGGGGATGTTTGGAGCAGATCCCGGCGGGGCCGGGGCTGGGAACTCTGTCTGGCTCGGTACGCTGGCGGGAGCTGCCGCAGCAGGAGCTGGTGCCAAGGACGGGGTGGCTCCGAGAGGGCTATCACAGACCCCGGCGTGGAGGGGAAGCTGCTGGCCAGCCCCGGCTCCAGGCGCCTCCGTCACCGCAGAGCTCACTGCCTGATCATCCAACTGCTCCGGGTCTAGAGAGAACACAAACACAAGGTGAATGTTTTAAGGAAAGGAAATCAGTGCCAAGATCCCCAACCAGCTGCAGGGACAACCCATTASACCTTCCCACCAGAAAATGTCTGTTATGCAAGTCAAATGAGAATTTTCAGATTACGCAAAAAGTATTTCACTGAATAGACACTGCAGCGATGAGAATTTCAGCTACCTGATAGCATAAGGCAGAGCTAAAATACCGACACTTTTCTGTAACTCAAATAAAGACTCCCAACTTGGTTCAATACCAGGAACACACTGTAAATGCACAACTTAGCAAAATTCATCATTTTCTTCCTCCAACTAAATCAAGTGAAACCATCACAGCTGAATCAGGTGAGGACAGAAGAGAGACAACATAGCAGCTCTGGAGAAGGCATTTTCTATGAAGTTTGGAGATACCTGGCCCTTCCGCCTGCTGGGCACTGGGAGGTACCGGGGGAGAAAACTCGGGGGCATCCGTAGTAGGGTTTTCCACCACTGGACATATAATAAACCACCTTTTTCCAGTATGCAAAACTAGGGATGAAAAGAAAATAACAAGAAAACACGTGAGTTTCCATTGTCTCCAGATCATGACCTTGTCTTAATTTTCTTGTTTAGAAAGAAAATTAGAACTTCTACAGTATCAGCTAAGAATAAATCAATGGCTCCAAATTCRATCTTCATCCCTTCTGGAAAGCAGACAGTGGTGCCTCCCAAGTCTGCCACAAAAGTTATTCAAAAATTTATTTTCAAGCATTCATACTTTCGGAAGGGTAATAGTTATGTACATGAATGTTTTATTAATGGAACTGTGGACAGTTTTGTCACAACGACAAATTTGCCAATTTTGCCAAGTTTATCCAGCTGAATTTTTCCATGTTGGAAGCTCTGTAGCTAATACTTCCTTCCACATCTTCTCTCAAATCCTGTCATACCTTACACGTAAATGGCAAACCTTCAACAGAGAATCACAGAAACCACCGAGTTGGAAGGCACCCACAGGGATCACGGAGTCCAACTCCCGGCCCTGCACAGACACCCCAACAATCCTACCCTGTGCATCCCTGAGAGCATTGTCCAAACGCTCCTGGAGCTCTGGCAGCCTTGGGGCTGTGCCCATTCCCTGGGGAGCCAGTTCAGTGCCCACCACCCTCTGGGGAAAGAACCTTTCCAATATCCAGCCTAACTCTCCCTTGGCGCAGGTCCAGCTGTTCCCTTGGGTCCTGTCTCTGGTCACAGGGAGCAGAGATCRGAGCTGCCCCTGTGCTGCCCCTTGRRRGGRTGCTGAAGATGGTAATGAGGTCTGACCTCAGCCTCCTCTTCTCTAGGCTGAACAGACCAAGTGCCCTCAGCTGCTTCTCACACAGTTTCCCCTCAAGGCCCTTCACCATCCTCACAGCCTCCTTTGGACACTCTCTAATAGCTTAACATCTYTTTTATACTGCAGTGCCCAAAATTCACACAATATTCAAGGTAAAGCTGCCCCAGAGCAGAACAAAGCAGGACAATCCCCTCCCTGGCCTGGCCAGTGATGCTGCGCCTGACGTCCCCCAGGACATGGTCGGCYCTCCTGGCTGCTAGGGCAGTGCTGCCTCCAATCTGCCACTAAGACTCCCGGGTCCCTCTCATTTATCCCACCACCATGCACTTACAGAGAGAACCAAGGGCCAGTTCCCATCCCATCCATTTTGCCTGTACAATCCCTAAGATACAGTTGTGTTCAGAGGCCAAAATACTCCTGGAATACCAAGACACAGTTCCCCCCTGGAATACCAGTGCAGCTGGAAACCGAGGGGTTAGACAYTTCAATTAAATTAATGTAATCTTTTAGCTTCCTCTTGTAAATATATTGTTGTGTTTAGAGGATGCTTCCCTGCACCTTCTTGACTTTTCCACCACTAATTATCAGCTTGTGTCATCCATGGCTTCCCTAAACATCCCCAGATGTTCCATGCATCCCAGTTAGCCCTGCAGTGCCAGGTTGGTAACCGCAGGGACCATTGTTACACCCTTATTTCTAGATATATTCCAACCACCAGCAGCGGGTAGATGCAAACCTCTACATGGACTCTTCACTGCCTCAAAGCCTGAGGTTAAGAATCACAGAATGGTTTGGGTTGGAAGGGACCTTAAAGACCATCTAGTTCCAACCCCCTGCCATGAGCAGGGACACCTTCCACTAGAAATTCAAAGGCACMCTTACCATTTTGCTGATACACAGGTGTCTTCATTTGAGACTGACGCTTCTCCTGTTAAAGAAACAACAGAACAACTGGCTGGATCAGTGCAAGAGGAGCATCATGCCAAGGAGCATCATCCCACTCATATTGTAAGGCTTAACAGAGCAAAAGCATTATTTTTCTAGCTAATAAACTTTTTTCTTTTTTTTTTTAAACACAAGATGCAAAACTAATTTACAGTATCTGGCTGTTAAGAGAAAGAAATCAAACTAGCAATCTTTATTTAGCATTTCTTACCTCGTTCGTTTCCAGCCTATCAGCATCTTGTTGGGGACTCGTTCCCTGGTCAGAACTTCGCTCTCCTTCTGTATCCTCACTGAGCATATCTTCTGCTTTATCAATGATGTCCTTCATTTGCTCAATAAAAGTCTCTTTTTCACTTTGCAAGATGAATTCATTCTCTACCTAGAAGGTCACATCAAAACAAAGAGGAAAACAGTCATGTTTTTATTAATGCCTCATTCCACAGCTGCCAGATAGCTTGGGCAACAAGCACACGAGGAGCTGCCTGAAGCAATTGGGTGCACTGACACCCATGGGCAGCCACATCTCACCATGTAGGTAGCGATTTCCTCCGGTGCATCACCATCCAAGTCAAACTTAAACGTCACCATTTTGTGGTTATGGGTTTCAAGCTGGCACTCCACCATCTTATCCCCTGTGTTACAAACCTGCATGCAGAGATTAACAACCCTTATTCCTGGCAAAGCCAAACGAACCCCAAAGTTACCCTCCAACAGGCTGTACTTGCATTTAATATGGTCAGTTTGGGTCTGTTGGACTTCTCCTGGCGTGAACGAGCGCGTGTGGATTTCTTATGTTTCTTCGAAGACTTTCCTTCTTGCTTTCCACTTCCTATTGCTCCTTCAAAGCTGTCACTCATCTCTTTACCAGAAGTAACATCTGGACTCATGTAGCTTTGCAAAGGAAAGGAAGAATGACCCCAAAATAAAGCCAGAGTCACACACAACGGAGTCATGCATCACATGTAAGCTACATAACAGAGGTTGCAAAAAAGGGCACATTTGCACTTTTTTGGCCCAAACTGAGTCAACTGGAAGGTTCTCAGTGAGTGAAAGGCACTACTCCACGTCAGGCACATACTCTGCCTACCACACCTACAAAGAAATGATCTATTAATGTTTCTGGCAATACCACAGGGAAAGTCCCATCACTCTGAACATATCCCCACATCCCTTCACTTCAGGGGTCCTGACAGTCCCTCTCTAACTGCACAAGTTCCTACTTCCCTAAGGTGCAGTTTTCTCAGCTCCGGCCTGTCTGCACTCCCAGCAGAAGGGCAAACGGGGTCAGGTTAGGTATACTGGAGAGGGAGCAAAAGAGCAAGGTCAGTACAGCACCCCATAAGAGACCGCTTCTCCTCTCTCTGCAGCTCTGAAGGATCAGAAAGGTTTTTGCTCCAACATATCAGATGAGTACCTAGCAACAGCACAATATTTTTAGCAGCCAAGACAGAATCACAGAATATTCTGAGTTGGAAGRGAACCACAAGGATCATCAAGTCCAATTCTTTAGCGAATGGCCCGTGGGATCAAACCCACGACTTTGGYGTTATTAGCACCACACTCTACACAGCTCAGCCAATCTCAGTGGCAGACAGAGGCTGCTGCAACCTTACTGCAATATGGCATGTACAGAAAACACCAACATGCAATGAATTTGCAGGAAATTTTCTGAGGTCCATAAAAAACAAGTGAGGAAAGAACTGTGTGAGACCATCTGGCCCATTTACTACCGCAAGGGCTGATCAGCTCTGGCTAAACCAGTCCTCACAAAAGCCTGTGTAAACTGATCTTACAAAGCTCCTGTGAAATTCCATAACCCTCCCGGACAATTTATTACTGTGTTCATTTAGCCACACAGGCAGAAAAGGATTGAAGTCTATGAAAGCATCCCCYTTCTGAAATTTAAGGCTTTTCCTTCTCATTCTGCACTAGCTGCACAGAACAGCTTATTTCTACTCCCTTTGCAGCTACTTCGTAACTCCTGTGTTACTAAAGGGAAACCATTTTGTGCATAGGATATACCCCAGATTACATCTTTGTGGCAATTCCCAGCCATGTGATGCCATTACCCCCCACTCTACAAAAGCACAAACCAGCTCCAAGATGTGCTTTTTTCACCAGGAAAAGTGAGCCCTCCCTCTGCAACTACAGGGCATGTGCTGACACTGATGCTCCACTGACACTGCTGCAAGTCACAACAGCCAGCTTTAAACACAACTCTGCAACAGGTGAGTTAGGATTCAAAAGATGACCAAAAATTTCTGCAACAGGCTAGAGAGACAAAATGAACTCACTTTGTTCTATCACATCTAACTTATTTACAGCCAGAACTAATTTATAGTTGCAAAAAATTAGATTTCCCTTTCCACACACTATTCAATAGCAGCAAGTGCTCGGGAAAAAAGTTCCACCTTATGGTTGCCGGATTGCATTGACTTGTGCCGGGTGAACTTTTGTGGTGGAGTAGAATAAGAACAGTCAGGGACAGGTGTCTTGAATGTTCATACACTGAACTCATTTTGTCTGTTCAGGAAAATAGAAAAGGGTCACTCAAATCCTAGCTCCAAAGTTTTGCAATCAATAAGGACAGAGCTGGTGTTGGCTCCTGCAACAGGCAAGGAATCCAGCAGCTGCTGGACAGGCTGTTTGTGTCTACCTTACCCATACCCAACCACTGAAATATCTGGCTCACTGCAAGTGCTGGAGCTGTGGCACAGGCTCACCAGGAGCCTGGGGAAGGCAGTCCCAGTGTCCCTGTTCAGCTCCTCTCTGGTCTAGCAATTAGCCTTCCTCTTCCTCACTGCTGCCCCTGAACCTCGCTGCTTCCCCTTCTGCTTCAGAGTGCAGAAACAGGCAGATGGGGCTGGTGAAAACTGCTTTGCTTCCTGCAGAGTGCTGACCTGGCTCCAGGATTATTGATTGTTACTTCCACTATCAGAATCACTTGTCTGGAATGTGCCATTATGTGCTGCAAGGCCACAGGATGGGCTTTGGCCTTGTGTCCTGTGCTTGTTGTAACACCACCTTTGAGTGGCTCAACACACATCTCCCACCAATACACTGTCCCCTGTAACAGACTTGGATAAGGATCCTTACTGGACATGACTTGGGCATACCCAGTTTATTCCAAAAGAGGGAATAAATTATATACCCAACTGTACTGGAGTGGCAGATTTTCACACAGGTTCAAAAGCATTCAAACCAGGGGCTGTACCTCTTCAGTTATCCTAATAAAATGAGAAGTTCCATACTGCTGTACATACACCAAGGCTAGGATGCTGCATTCAAACTAAGGAATTAAAAGAGCTGGCAGTGCCAGAATGGGCACACTGCATGCAAAACACTGGCAGCTTGTCCCTGGATGTGCTTCCATCCATTTTCTTCCTGGTCAGGTCAGAAAAAAACAGCCTCCAGAAAGCAAACATTTCTTACGCCAAAAAGGTGGTAACAATACCTTTCACAACTCTGGGACAGAGCTTGGAGTTTGTCCTGTATTGCCTGCTCCTAAAACGCAAGAAGAAGTCATTTAAGAAAACACATTGTATTGGCAGATGAAAAATACCTTTAAGTAAGGTTTTGCTGTTGACACCAGTAACTCTAAAACCATTCTGTTTAACCAATTCTTGGAACTTGGAAATAAATGTCCCATTTTACCCTTCCAACATCACTTCTGTCCAAGGCATCAACCACTTCTTCAGACAGAGCCACTAACCTGCCAGCTCCCTTCTGCTGCCTCTCCAGCAGATGAGATGGTGAAAGGAATAGAACAAAGCCTGACTGAGGGACAATTTCACATCAGCATCCACTGTCTTTTATTTTTGAACGTATCAGCTAATTTGCTTCATTGGTTTGTATACTTTCCTGAAATATGCTCAGTATTTTCATTGTGTCTGGCTTAGTGGGCAAATTTCTGAGGAACTTAAAAACAAGAAATGAAAATTTGTCATTTAAGAACGCCGCTCTCGCATCATGTCCTCTTGCTCTCTACACAAATTTCCCCTAAAAGCTTCCCTCTTCACTGGTTGCAGCTCTGGGACAGACATCATAGCACGACTTTTGCATCAGGTAGACCCATTTTCACAGAATTTGTGACAAAGCGATAACAAACTTACCGTGTATGTACAGACACACACACCCGTGCACGTATAAAACTGYRTATATACACATACATACACCAAAAATATCCATAAATATATATCATTTTATATATATTTATAAACATATGTCTATAAAATCCTTCTACAGACGCACAGCTAGAAACAAGCCCCTGGATTGCCATGGCTACACTTAACACTCAAGCAGTGGTGGGCTGGGGTTAAAAGCTCAGGGGTGAACCAGTCAGCCCCACTGGTTCTGTGCTAGTTAACCAGTTAGCCCCACTCCTTGGCTGTAACACCACACATAAGCCATGCCAACCTTAACTGCAGTTTCAATAAAACGGCAAAATTAATGAACAGTGAGAACACAGACATAATGTACCTACATTTTGGTAATGCACTTAACCAAGTGCCTTACAAAGTCTCTTTTGCCTGACTGGTTCAGGTTGGTTTGGATGAAAGTGCTGCCACACATCCGAACACAACAGAAGGGATAAAAACGTGATGGCAGGGTAGCAACAAAATGCAGTGTCTTGATTACATAGACAGCATGAAACTTCTCTTACACTCAAGAAAATTTTAGCAATGTATGTCAGAAAACCAGCATGGGGAGCGTGTACATTGGTACTGGCTTCATTTCTTAAATTGAATGAGAGAAGGGGGTTAACTTACAGATGAACGTGAGAATGAAGTTAGCAAACCAGTGGTTAACTGTTCCGAGGGATGTGGGATGTGAAGGACAGACGTGSCCCAGTGGCCATGGGTTTCTCAGGACAACTTGTATCTCCCATATCACACTGCACAACAAGGTTCGTTCATATTTCCAGAATTCCTAATGGGATGGATCCTGCAGTGAAGGCACCAGCACTGACCCCGTCATGAGCTGTGCATTCAGAAAAAAGGCAGCTGGAGAAGGAATACCTTGAGTGATGGATATGCCTGACCCAGTCAGGCTTTTCTGAGGAGTCTGCAGGTGAAGCACTACAGACAGGCTCTACCATTCCTGCTACATCTAACCAGTAGGATATAGACATTCACCAGGAAATGTCCTACATCACAGCAAGAATGCTGATTTGATCAGAATTAACTGCCATTGACAGACAGGAAAAATGGGGATCTAGAATCCATTTTTAGTGTTAGCATAGCCCTTCCTGAGCATCTTCTGGAGGCAGCATTGAGCTGTGCCTCCAATGGAATTCAAGGAGTCAAGGCATGTGACAAGCCATGGAAACATGAGCAAAAACAAGAGATTCATTTTGAAAAGATGAAATACATACATTGGAAGGAAAGGTAGCTCAGAACAGAGACTCAAAAGGAACAACTCTGAATGCAGAACCACGTAGGGGCATTTCCATCCAGAAGTGGAGAAAAAAAATCAGACTTATTTCCTGAAATCAGGAATGCCAAAGCTTGTTTTGCTTTGCTAATGGGGAGCTGAAGAGCAGGAAATGTCCTGTGATGTTCCGTCAAGACCAAAGATTAAACAATTACAGGAGTGGAAAGAAAAGTCAAAATAGCAGGCAGGAGGAGCCGACAGTTCTATAAGGAAAACAATAAAAAGTGTCTTGCTTGTGTGACCACAGAGAATTGGGAATGCCTATGAATACCTGAAGAAACAAAAATCCCACGGCTACAGTAGACTTCAGGCAATATAGGAGGATACAATGCTAAACGAAATGGGAATAGGGTTCAAGCTGAGGAGCACGAAGGGCTTTCACATAACGAAGACTCAGGTTGTGGAGCAGTTTCTTAAGGCAAATGATGGTTGGTTGAACAAGTGTTTGAGACATTTAAAACAAGACTGGACAAAACACGGGTGAAGCTATAGAACAACTTCTAACTAACCACATCTATCTCTTAAATGTCTATCTCTGTGCTTGTGCTCAGCTACGGACAAGGAGGTGCTTAATCCCGCTGCCTCATGAATTCAATGAGACATTTCCCAAGGTACAACATGAGGTTTCCAGCTTCACTTGGAACAGCCAATGATTTGCTGACCCAGAGTTGCTGGCATCTAGGAGCAGCGGCTCGACACAGTGAGGGGATAACCTCCCTTGTGCAGCAAGCCCRCTATTTTACAAAGGACTAACTAAGAAGGTTAAGGCTGAGGCTGGTGAGTTACTTAAGAGGAAGGGCTCTACCTCTTGAGATGTCTCTGCGCCTGCTGGGACAGCTGAGCAAGGAGCTGGGAGCTGCTGGCCCAGTGGCTGGGAAAGATCAGGCTGGAGCTGCAGCAGAGCAGAGGGCTGGAGTGGCAGGCCAGGGTCTATGGGGACAGGCGGGGCAGCCGTGGCAAGGCTGCCATGGACCTGGGGAACGCCTTCGGGAGCGACGCAGGGCGGCACCAGTTCTGGCTGCAGCTGCAAAGGCGGTGACATGACTATCGAGGGTTGCACCGGCAGCACAGGCACCTGGGCTCCAGCTTCCAAAGCAAACTGAGTGTGTCCAGGCATGGGCTGAAACACAATGAAAGCTGTTAGCACACACCCCTGCTCCGAGGGCTCGGCACTTACACGACAAGATAGCAAAGTCACTGGTGTTCACAAAGGACTCAAACTCTGCAGTGTGACCAGGTTTGGGTGCTCTAAGTTGAATTGTTAGTGTTCTAACTACTATAGCGACAAAACTTTCTCTGAACTGACCAAATAAAAACATAAGGATTCTCTCTGTATGATTAYGACAATGTGTGCATTGCTCAGGTACTAGTTAATTTACAGGGACAAAGCCATATTTTGCTAAGAAATGAAAAATCACAAAATTTCAGAATGGTTTGGGTTGGAAGGAACCTCAAAGCTCATCTCGTTCTTACCCCCTGCCATGGGCAAGGACACCTTCCACTGGATCACATTGCTCCAAGCCCCGTTCAACCTGGCCTGGAACACTTCCAGGGATAGGGAAGCCACAGCTTCTCTGGGCAATCTGTGCCAGGGCCTCACCACCCTCACAGCCACGAATTTCTGTCCAATATCCCAGCTAACTCTGCCCTCTGGCAGTAGGAAACCATTCTGCCTTGTCCTGGAACTCCAGGCCCTTGCCCAAAGTCCCTCTCCAGCTCTCTTGCAGCCCCTTTAGGCACTGGAAGGGGCTCTAAGGTCTCCCTGGATCCTTCTCTTCTCCTGGCTGAATAGCCCCAGCTCTCTCAGCCTGACCCCAGAGCAGAGGGGTTCCAGCCCTTGGAGCATCTCTATGGCTTCCTCTGGACTTGGTTCAAAATCTTAGGTAATGAAGTCATTGTCCTGAATACTTYGCTCTGCTTTCAACAAGCCCACACTGTCCATGCAGAGAAAAACACACTCTACCCATAACCTAAGGATATTTTAAGAAATCTGCCATATATGTACAACCAGGAGCTAGTACAAATGACACAATTAACTCTTTTTTTGCTGAACATACACCAGTGTCCTACTTCAGTTTAGTGCAGTTTACACAGTGAAGTCACAACTTAACCCTTGGTGTGCCAAGCCCCAARACCCCAATCCTGCCAACACTTCCATGCGGACAGAGAGAGTTCATTTATCTCAGTGGATTTCTCCAGTGCATTAAAATAACTCATGTGCRTAAGTGCTTGGTGGGAACCAGACTGAGGTGACAGGATGCCAACTACCTTAGAGATTGGGTTGTTATTCTGCATAACAGTCCTTTTGAGTTGTACATTTAAAAACAGAACATTCTCCTTTTAGGTACATCATGTATTTTTCCAAGGGGACTGAGCTTTGTGGGCAGAGGAAGAAGGAAAGAAAGGAGCATACGGAAGAATAAAGACTTTTAGTATAAAGTAAAAGTGTGCCCAACTTTGAATTTTTTTAAAGTATCATCACCTAGAGATTTAGGCTATTGGAAAATACATTAAAAAAAACTAAGACTCAGATGAGAACTAGGCCACATCATTTCATTGCTGCATGCTCTCTGCAGGTTCTGGGTAYGAGCTGAAACTATTATTCCAGGTTTTAATGCGGATAAAAACGAAGACACAATGTGCTTCGCAACACCTCAGAGTTACATGGCTGCTCAAGGCRGGGCTGTTAGACTGACAAGTGTGGTGTAATGCCACAGAAGGGTGGTTCTATTTTAAATCTTACACAACTAGAATAATTCACAAAATATTTTSATGTCAAATCACAGAGTACTTTGACTTGGAAGGGACCCACAAGGATCATCAAGTCCAGCTCTTAAGTGAATGGCCCACAGACGCACCCAGTCAAAAGAAAAGTCAGAGGTGCTAAACATCAACTCTGAAAACAGCATGGTATTATGTACAGAAATACCTCTCCATTAGAAGTCTTCAAATCATAACAATGTATTTTAAAATATTCCTCTGCACATTGCAATGGCTATTTTTTATCGCAAATTCTTCCATATGCTATCAAATACCTACATCACAAATATATTTGATAGCTAATGATTGTGTCAGGGTGGTTTGGAAATGTGAGCTCTCCAGTTCTGATGTCTGCCATGCTCACTGTACCTAATGGGCTTGATTCCGCCCCCTCTAAAGCCACTGCTAACACTGACTAACATTCCCAGGCTCCATGCTGCTGACATTCTCAACGACAGTAATTCCAAATATACAGCTGTACCAAATATATGGCTGAAGAGAGAAATTTAAAAACCATGTACTGCTCTGAAGATGCCAATGACATGGCGGGCTGGGATGGGATGTAATGAATTTTAATCAGTGTGTTATGGTGAAGGGATGTGGCAGAATACAGATTTTCCAAATGCTGTTATTAACAGATTGAGTGCCCTCTCCTGCTTTGGTCAGACTGTATTTCACATTGACATATCACAGATGTGGCGAGAGAAGTATTTACAGACTCTGTCAAGTCCCGAGCCAGTTTCCTTGTAAATACTGCTAATACTCGAGCTCTGTTTATGCTTCATTTCTTGCAAGGGGGAAAGGGTCTGCAGCTAGAATCCATCTCTGCCCTGCAGGTCTGACAGTGCTCTTCCATGCAGTTTTCYGGAGTCGTTACCAGATGGCCACTTCCTTTTGCTGTTTTAAAGATGTTCTACATCAAAACAACTCCTCTGCTCCCGCCAGCTCTCCTGTATTTTGCTGTGTGTACCCAGTAGGCTCTGCATCCCACGTGGACTCARGTGGGAGTCCGGCAAGATCTGGCATGCCCTCCTGCCCCAGGAGAATCCAAAGCTCACACTTCCTCAGATTTGAGACAGAGAAGGAAGAGGGAATTCAGAAACTATTCTGCTCAGTTGCTGTCCAAAGCCTGCTGGATTATGCCCTATATCCTTTATAACCCTCGTCCCTGGGTGAAGACATCACCTGCTACCCCCGAGCTCACAGCTSCAGCCACCACCTCCAGGTCAAGGAGTCAACAAAACGCATCTCAAAAACAAGCAAGAAGCCTCTCCATTGCCCGTTTGCGACGGAGAGAGCCCCGGGAACGCCTGCGCCCAGAGACCGCCCTGCGGTCCGGCACCACTCGACGCGGCCCCACGCCCGGCGCATTTACCTGGTGAGCAGCCCCAGGCGCGGCCAGAGCCTGCTCAGGAGGATGGATTATGCTCGGCTGCAGTGCCGGCGCAGGAGGAGGAGGAGGAGGCGGCTGCTGCGGCTGGGACACGGGCTGGGCGCTCTGCGCGTGGTGGGGCGAGGGCGCGTCGCTCGGCAGGATCTGCTGGAAGGTGGTCTGGAACACGGGCTGCTGCGGCAGCGGCGGCACCCCGGGGTGCGGCGGCAGCGCGGGCACCCCCGGCGGCGCCACGGCGAGCAGCGGGATCGTGGCCGCCGGCATGTTTGGCACTATGGTTTGGCAGGGCAAGACCAGAGAAGCCACGGTGGTGTGAGGCAGGTTGACGGCCTGCATGGGCAGGGCAGGGGAGTTGGGCGCCATGGGCAGGGTGGGGTTCATGGGCAGGCTGGGCAGGATCACGGCTGGAGCAAAGTACTGAGAAGGAGCAGGAATGGGGGGCACGTTTGCAGCAGGTATGTCAGAGAGGTTTGGAGGAAGGCTGTCAAGCCCTGCCAGAGGAGTAATTGCAGGAATGACAGGAAACTGAGGAATCTGAAAAAAATATAATATCTCATAAATTGCCAGTGCTTTYGCTGATGGTATAAAGTAGTTTCATTTGCCAGAAAAGTCCCTACAAACCACCTGTGCCATGAGGATAATTATGTCTGTTTGTTAATCACTTCCATTCATTCCCTGAGGTTCACAAACAGTAATAAAAACTGATACATGCTCAAATCATTAGTAAAAGCAAAAAAAATTCATTTGGAAGGAACGTTTTTATACCTTAGAAGCTTAGAACTACTTCTAACACCAGCTTGAAGCCTTCAAGCAACATCCTAATTAAAAGCTGCTTTCATTTTAACAGAAGTTAAAAGGAATTGGACCAGACATAACACGAAACTCTTTCATGCAAAATTCAGTGAGACAATTTAAACCCTTGCTTTGAAACAAGCTGCAACCCAGGCAGCACAGAAGAGCCCCAAAAAACGGTTCTTACAATCAAAATCTCCCAGTGACGTAGCAGACACTGGCAGGACAGCAGCAGCTTGCTCCTGCACTTTGGCACAAGCTGCTTCACATCATGGTGCCTGTCACTACCAAACACAATGACAGCACCATCCACCCTCCCAGGCCAAGTGAAAGGTCTGTCCCCACTCCAGAGAACAGAACCAGGGCAGAGAGACAAGGACAGGGGCGGCAGGTGTTGGGGGAAGTGGTGAAGTCAGGAGGTCAGAAAAAAAATCGGCAACTTCTCAACTTCTCTCAAGCCTGGGATGGGGAAGAGATTGTGCCAGAGAGGACAGCGCAAAAAACCAAACCAAAACAACACAAAAAAGCAATTACTGTCATTTTGGAACTGCCATTAACTGGATGGCACAGGGTTAGGCACAAAGGAGATTTCTGATTCACCAAACAAATAAGAAAGAAATATTGGAATTAGGAAAAGGGATATTTTTATGGCCTAATTAAACTGGCATGCAGTCAAAATAGCCACACAAAACCTGCAAATCACGTTAATTATTAGCTGGAAAGCTTTCCTCTAATGGCTGTGTTTGCATGCCGTTTTCCAGTGCGTTACCTGGGAAGAGGCCACGGGCGGGAGCTGCGGCACGGTGGAAATCTGCAGCGGCTTCAGGGGGGTGCTGCTGGCTGCCACCTGTGAGCCCTGCGCCGGGAACTGCGGCAGCAGGTGGGGAGCCGGCGGCATGGGGCACACGGGCTGGCTGGCGAGCACCTGCTGCAGAGAGCCYGGCTGGGAGATGGGCTGCTGCTGCGAGGGACAAAAAGGAAAAAAAGTTATTGCTTGTGCATTACCGAAGAACCAGACGGCTGGACACGCTGCCCATTTCTCTCCAGCTCACTCTCAGGACAGACCTGTCGCTCGGAGCACGGAATCACAGGCTCATTAAGGTTGGAAAAGACCTCTAAGGTCASTGAGTCCAACCACTAATCCAGCACTGCCAGGTCCACCACTAAAACACGTCCCCATATGSCACATCGAGATGTTTTTTGAACACTTYCAGGGGTGGTGACTCCACCACTGGCCCGGGCAGCCTGTGCCAATGCCTGACTACCTTTTCAGTGAAGAAAATTTCCCTAGTTTCCAACCTAAACCTCCCCTGGTACAACTTGAGGTTGTGTCCTCTTGCCCTGTCCTCGTTCCCTGGAAGCAGAGCCCAACACCCCCTGGCTGCAACCTCCTGTCAGGGAGTTGTGGAGAGCAAGAAGGTCCCCCCACTGAGCCTCCTCTTCTCCAGGCTGAGCCCCCACAGCTCCCTCAGCTRTTCCTGGTACTTCAGCCCCTTCCCTGGACACACTCCAGCCCCTCAGGACGTGCTCTAGCAGGGACTCCTAGGAGAGACAGGCACTCCTAATTCAAACACTGCACAGGAGCCCATGCTTAAGAAACATTTAAATGCAAGACACACTCCCTAAAACAACAAGTGCTGACTGTCTTGGAGGGGTTATTTGTGATGACTCAGACTCTTTAAATCCCACAGATTGTTCCAGTTGGCCCTGTGAAATCCCCACTCACTAACTTCCAAGATGCAGATAATATYCAGCTCATCCTGGCAAGCAGAACCTGCTACATAATGGAGCAGGCATAGAAAGTACAAGACTTATTATCTGAGACACAATAAACCACAGTAACTCCAGTGAAAGCTGAGTTCCAGTTATTTCTGACGTACTGTAGTGACAATGTGGCAGCCTAAAAAGTAGCTTGACTCTTCCAGGGAAAGCAGTGCTCCCCTGGCCTGCCAGGCTTTAGGCGGCCACACAGAGAAAAAAAGTTGCATTAAAGCTGGAAATCATCACTAACAAACTTCCACATTTTATGTGCTATGGGTGTCTTCTTCTTCAGTTCCTCTAATTAGTTCTGGAAGTACTAAATACCCTTCTGGTTCAGAAGAACAGCTCTGAGGCACAGGCTGGCTCAGGGTGACCTACTTGGGACCACACAGCTAGTGGCTTCACCAGGCTCTGCAGCACACAGAACCTCACACCATGCCTATGGTTAGAAGGCAAACCTTAAAAGAAATAGCCAAGCATTAGAATCCTTCATCTTCACCACTTCCACTGTAAATCAGTATGGCAACATGTTGCTCTGCACTTTTTTAACGACACGATTCCCCAGCCAGTTTGGTATTAATGCAATAAAACTGTAGCAGATGTACCACAGAATCACAGGATGGTTGGGTTGGGACTTCAAATCTTATCTCACTTCACCCCCTGCCTTGGGCAGGGACACCTTCCACTAGATCACATTGCTCCAAGCCCCGTTCAACCTGGCCTGGAACACTTCCAGGGATGGGGAAGCCACAGCTTCTCTGGGCAATCTGTGCCAGGGCCTCACCACCCTCACAGCCAAGAATTTCTATCCAATATCCCAGCTAACTCTGCCCTCTGGCAGTAGGAAGCCCTTCTGCCTGGTCCTGGCACTCCAGGCCCTTGTCCAAAGTMCCTCTCCAGCTCRCTTAGAACCCCTTTAGACACTGGAAGGGGCTCTAAGGTCTTCCCAGAGCCTTCYCTTCTCTGGGCTGAACACCCTGAAGTCTCCCAGCCTGTCTTTGTATGACAGAAGCAAGATGCCACCCACTCTCAAGCAGCTAAAACTCAGCCAYGAGTGGCAAGTTCCTAATACAGGATCAGGAAACAAAAGAGAATTTGGCTAGTGGTGCGGCACATCCAGGGCTGATGACACTTAGTGCCACAAGGAGTGCATGTCACACTGGAGAGGGCACTGAGGAACTCTCCGCAGCCTCAGTGTGGCTCCTGCAGTGTAAGCTAGTCATGCCTGGGCACTCCTCTGCCACATACTATCAATACCCAAAAACACGGCTCTGTGCGGCAGTTTCTGCCATCCCGTGTTTTGGGAAAGAGATTGCATCTTCCCAGCTACAATCCCAAACCCAAGGGAACTGCAGTGTGGGGGCTGGCCTGCCACTGGTRATGGGACAGAGCAAACCGGCCGAGATGGAGGCACCTGGGGGCTGCCTGAGGGATGGGGGGGAATCCGCTTGGGATGGGGTGGACCCCACTCACCCCATCGAGGAACTCTTGGCAGACCCAGCCCAAGCTCCGGAGCGGAACAGCCACCTGCYCAACGGCGCTGGCTGGAGCTCATAACCCTGCCAGCTCCCAGAGCCAGCTCCGCTCGCGCGGCCCAGCTGGGTTAATCTGCAGCTCAGACGGCTGCCCACGGCTCACCGAGGACAGAGGGCACTGGCACAGGTGGCTCAGCCACCTTCCACTCGAGGAGACACCACATTAGCAGCAGGAAAACTGCATTCAGGGAATGGAGCRGCTTCTTAAAACCTCCCTTTCAAATCCAGCTTGTGTCTCAGAAAACACTTGTGAATTGGACGARGCACAGGGAGGGGAAAACATCCAGGTGGATTAGGTAACTTTGCCTCATTATAACCTGAACAGTATAAATGCACAGACATCTAAACTGGAARAATAAAAAAAAATTAGGAGACACAACACTGATCCCATGTGTGAGCCACCAGTGTATATTGATGCAAAACCAATACATTCATTCTGTAGGCAGATGAATTTCTCACTCTAATTTCCCCTCCTYCTGCTGTCCTGCCCTACCCTCCTTAGCACAGACATTCACTGGACACTGCTGTCTCTGAGGCACACTGGTGCTCTGGGAAGTTCTGCAGAGAAACTTGATCATTTTACTTATTCTTGTAAAAATAACACTGTAAAAAGCCAGTCTCTTATTAGGCTTTCTGGAAAGATTAGAAAGCAAAGACAGACCGGTTAATAAATCCTTTTGCTGTCAGGGATAGAAATATTCCAAGAGACCCAAGTGCTGTGAGGAAAGGGCATGTGAAAGAAATTAAGCTGGGTAAATATCCTATACCAAACCAGAATTTGTTCAYGGGGGAAAATAAACAACAGATTTGCAACTGTCAGCATAAAGATCCAGAGGCCAACAGTGAGACCTGAGCAAACGGTGAGGTCCTAAATCTGCCTGAGTGTAAAATTTTTGGCATCTCTACCCACGAGGAAAATACATCCCTACCCATTAGAAAAAAACCTGTTCTGTGACAAAACCTCACATAAGGGTATGTTTTTCAAGGAGACCAMATGACATTTCTCCATACTGATGCTTTGAGAAGAATGGGGCAAGTTAAAAAAACCCTAAAGGCAACCTGTGAGATGTGCACAAAAGGCTTGGAGAGAGGTAAGATTCATGCCAGTCACAAAGTATAGACACTCCCCGGCCCCTGCAACAGTTTCTACTGAAAGAAGAGTTACCAAGTTTTCGGTAAAATCACCAAAATGAGCTGTGCATTACCAGATCATACCAGGCCGTGGCTGCATCCCTCACAAAGCATCCCCCTCCACTGCTGGGAAGAGATGCTTTGGAAATACCTTTAAGGAATGCAGGGTTTGGGATGGGAGTTGATAAGTCAAAATGCACAAGAGTTACTGTTTGGAGACAGCTCAGAGAGAGCCAGACTCTGCTGTTGGAGATGGAGCTCCTGGCTGGATGCCTGCACTGGACTGTATTACCACTGTATTTGCACAACTCATCCAGCAGCACCACTGAAGATTCAGAGACAACAGGCACCAGGCTAAGAGTCTCTTTCTTAAACTTTTAGAAAGAAGGTGACGAATAACAAAACTATTAATTAACTATTTGATTTTTTCACATTAAGGTAGCATATTGATGTCAACGCAAAGCTTCAGGCCAATGCTGTGAAGCCACAATGGAAGACCAGATTTAAACTCCACCAAGACATCCCAAGGTGTGTTCATGACTGTCTTCAAGCCTGTTACTCATCCTGTAAGCCAAACGTCCATTACCCCATCCCTAAATCTCTCAAGCTGCAGTTGAACAGTTTCAAACACATCAAACTTGCTACAGGTATCATAGAATCACAGGACGGTTGGGTTGGAAGGGAACTTAAAGCTTATCTTATTCCACCTCTTGCCAYGGGCATGGACACATTCCACTGTCCCAGGCTGCTCCAAGCCTCRTCCAACCTGGCCYTGGACACTTCCAGGGATGGGGCAGCCACAGCTTCTCTGGGACACCTGTATGAGTTGGAGCAGAGCACGGGGAAGGGGTGGGACAGGACACGGCTCTGTGGCAGCCGAGCTCTCACCTGCTGGCCGGCCAGCACCGGTGGCGGCTGCCCCAGCGGGAGGGAGGCGACAGTGGTGGGGACGACAGGGAASGGCATCCCCGGATCCTGGTAGTGCTGGGCCACCACGGCAGGCGCCGCCGGCACCGCGGGCAGGACAGGCTGTGGAGAGAGAGCGGCGTTAGGGATGGCAACACCACGTCAGAGTCTCTGCAACTGCTCAACAAGAATACAACTGCAAGTAAACCGTCTGCTCGGCACTTGGTTCAAAACAGAGTGGAGAAAAGTTAYCTGCGAGGAATGGAAAGTCACTTAATCTAAAAGAGTCAGCAAATTCCAAATAAGTCAATCAAACTGCACTGCATTTTTTTCTGGAAGCAATCATGCAGACCAGTAAAACCAGTGGAAATACAGCCACAGTGACTGGGAACAGACCAGCAGCAACTGGGGGAAACAAATTTATCTTCACAAACATTCTTCTAATTTCATAAATAATTTTTATCTTCAAAAAAAGCAGGTAATTTACTGGAAATGGATGCCAGGAAAATTAATAGGAAAATGAGAAACAAATTAAAACCATAGTTGCAGTGAAAAAAAATAAAATAGAAATACAGCAATTCTTTCAGTAGGAAAACAGAAAGCTTTGAGTCAGACTTTTTTCCTTGTGTTTGTTGAGATTTTGCAAACTCAGAACTCTATACCTAAACTATCACARGAAGAAAATACCATGGAAAACCTCATCAGAAAATAAAAAGTTAGAAGTATTTTGCTTGTGAATAAAGGCTGTTGTCTTTCCAAACCCTCAATCAACCAGTAATTTTAAACTACATTTAATTTAGTTTAAAATTACTGGAACCCATCAATGGAAAGGATGACAGAATCCTTTGTGTGCTGCACAGCTCAACTTAATAATAAACCCTGCTCAAGGGGTGCCTTTTGAGGGCTACGTTTACAGGTGTTGAGTTGGTGCTTCAAGTGAAGAAGAAATGAGGAAGGTGAGAGCATCCCATCCATCCCAGGATATGTGTGCCTGTAGGAAAGGTGCTTTTCACAGTGGAGGGAGCTGGCTCCAGATGCCAAGGATGAGTTTTTTACCCTCCAGTGAACGGAATTGATGCATTTCCAAAATACGCTTTGGAATTTGTAGATGTTTTGGAAAAACATAAGGTAAAAYCAGGGAAAGGATGCACTTCCCAAGTGTGTAGAGTAAATCTGGATCAAGCAGGTAAAAACCACTGGTCCTGGATTTAACTTTTTCTTCTCTTAAGACAAAGAGGATGAAACAAACAGAAAAATGAACTCTCACATCATTACTGTCATTTCTACTGCTTGGGGTACTTCAGCCCCCAGTGTGCTTTTGCCAGCCATGCTCTGCCAGCCGGGATGGGACCAGCCAGGCATGGAGGCTTCTAACAGAGGAGTCACAAGATGGTTCAGGTTGGCGGGGACCACTGAGGTCATTGAGRCCAACCTCCCTGCAAAGCTGCTAATGCCGCTCAGTGCCAACAGACTGATAAGGAACTTAAAGTTCCTTACAACTGAAAGTGTGATAGCTGCCACTGAAGCAGGATGGCCAATACAGCGAGCCAGGCACCATCACTATTTCATATCATCCCAAAATGTATCACTGAGCAGGTCACCATCCACAGAGGTGAGTCAGGAATACATAAAAGAGACCCCYGGAATTCATAATCTCTGAAAACAAGAGTATAAATGGTAACATGAAATACGACCCAGGATACAGGATTATTTGAAAAAGCTTTAGACTTACTCCTGAGGGCTGCTGGTAGTGCCCGAGCTGTGGGAGGCTGTGGGGCACAGGCTGGCCCTCGCTCAGAGGAGGGCTGTACACCCGCTGGATGGCAGGAGGGACCGCGTCCGGCAGGGACGAGTAGATGACGCTTTGCTGGCTGCTTTGGGAGTCGGAATAAACAGTGGAGCCCTGGCCACTGTCAAACGTGCTGTCAGCTGAAAGAACAGTGATTTTTATTAAAAGCTCAACAACGCCAAATGTTCAAGTGATGACTTTAGAGCAAGGTCACCATGGTTTATGTAATTAGCATTTTTACTACTCTAGCCCTTTTGTTATATAAATAAATTATACAACAGTAATGTTATTTTTTACAAAAGGCACACACTGCTTCTCTTAAGCCAAAACCCATCTCCATGGATTTCTCCACACACTGGTATTTTAGGCACATTAGTATTTCCTTTAAAAGGCATAAGGTTGATATTAAGAATTGCAGATGTTTATAGATTTTGTAGAATGAAAGGAGAGGAAACCCTAATTGTCAYGTTCATAGCAGATCATGGGGTCTTTTAGAGTTCCATCTCCCAGGGATGCACTGACTTTAACACTGCTTTTATTAGCAGCACAGAAAATTACAMAATTCTTTATGCTGTATGATTATAGTTCAGCAAGTCATGCCCTGCTTGAGTGCAGAGCAATTGAAGGTCAGACCTGAACCAATGTGCAGGTTCCAGTGAATTTGGCACACTCAGAGCTCTGTGGGAGYTTCTCATGGAGCATTTGCCCATTAACCTGTGGAACTGCACAGCTACGGGCATTGGGCAAGCACTGGGTCCTTTGTCCAGTGGAAATATTGGTATTACTGATTTAAAAATGTCTTTTCACGACTTTTAAAGTCTGTAAAATACAAGTTCCCAGCTCTTTTTGAGCATAAGCTACTGCTTTCTTCATTTGAGAAAGGAAGTGAGACAACCAGACTGCAGCTGGACATATCCCAAGGACAAATACCTTCTAATAGGGATTTAAAATTCAAAAATGAAATTTTTGAAAGACAACTGCAATACAGTTTAAAAAACCACCTTAAGTTACAGCCAAGCTTAAACACTATTTCTTTTTCCAACACTTTCCACTGTCTCTTTTTCCATATTCTAAATAAAGTTTTACTTATTTGGCTTTTAAATAACAAATTATTTTTTAATAGCAGCAGAGATGACAATTCTTTTCAGTACTCCAAAACGTTTTATTTTCCAAAATTAAACTCCCCTCTCTATTTATTCAGTTTATTTCTGAAGAGCCAACGCAGCCCTACTCTCACGATGGGATTTCTGMTGCATACACACTTCCATTTTTTACAAACAATTATTCAGGACCTCAAAAGAAAAAAAAAAAGAGAGCATGATGGTAGAGTGCTAAAGTAAAAGCTGTGAGTCAGTCTCAGGTTTTTATAGAACGTACATTGCACACATTAAGTTCCTAATTTCTACTTTTACATTTGACCTCAGATTATATGAACAGGTGGCACACTAATTTATAGAGGTCCTATGTGCTAAGAAAATGTTCAAATAATCTGATAGCAAATTGTCAAATAATAGCATGTATTGTTTTAAAGTTGAGGAAATACATTGGGGGCGTTATATTTAGCATAAAATTCTGCCAACTCATGTCCAGCAGAACCATGGGAAGCACAAGTCATCTCGTTGCACCACTAGAAACAAAAAGAGTCATAATTGCAGTGTTCCTCAAAGGAATTAGCGTGAAATAAGTATATGATCCAAAAAAATGAAATGAGCTCATTTTAGTGTCAGATAAAAAGCTTTGCGAATATGGCAATATTGTGAGTATTATGCAAGTGTGGCTATTTCTCCTATCTTGTAAAGGGATTTTTCCTGTATGTGCACACATGGATATTTCACTATTCAAAGCAGACCTGAACTGAAGCAGCAGCCATGTCTTTGCTAAAGGTAATGCATCTTTAACTTAAACGTGCTTAAATACAAGCCCAAAGCAGTAAACAGAAACACTATGATAATTGTTTCGTAGCAAAATATGCACATCAGATTTTACCAGAAAAGCTGATTAGGAAAAAATAAAAGAACTCTCATAAAATTTCAAATCTTCCAAGCTGGAAGAGGCCTTAAAGCTCATCTCATTCCAACCCCTGCCATGGGCAGGGACACCTTCCACTAGATGAGGTTGCTCCAATCTGGCCTTGAACACTTCCAGGGATGTAGCAAAAGTATCTGGCAATATTTCCTTCAAGATGTTTAAAAGTACAAACAGATTCAAATCTCAGTACCAGAGCTTGAGTCAGTAACAAAGGTTGATTTTAGGGGCCAGGGCAGAGTCAAGGGCTGGCAGATCAGTGACCCCCTACTCTGACCCACCAGAGGGAAGATCAAACAGCCCCTGGATTCAGGGCATGAGTCTGGGACGAAAGAGAGCCASGGGAACAGAGTTAGCCCCTGATCATGACCCAAGGACCCAACTGATTACAGTGCCAGTCCCCAGCTCTGGCTGGTGTTCCTAAGATGCCTCACCAAAACACGGCTGGTGTTTCCCACAAAACAGGGAAACCTTAAATTATATCACCTAACATCCAGAGACAGATTTTTTTTCCTGCCTCAGACCTTTGCACAGCATCACAAAAAACTGCATGTGAGCCATCAAGAGTCACTCCAAAATACAAGTGCCTACAGTGCCTTGGTTTTAGTAAGGTCTGGTTTCCAACAAACATCTCCACATGGCCAACACCATTTGAAACAGCCACCAGTCACTTTGACCAGTTTGAATCATACTCMTAGAATATCCCAAGTTGAAAGGGACCCACAAGGATCATCGATCAGTTTGGTGCCAATTCAACTTCTGCAGGCTCTGAAATCACGTTTTGCACAAACTTCAAAGTGTTGATCTCACCACCTGGCACAGAAAACATGCAGTTTTTGTGTCAAGCAGCAGTTCTTGCTTTTCCATTTACAAGTATGTTATGGTTTTGGCACTTATTGCTGTCAGAGGAGTGTTATATAGAGATATCTACATATTGTTTTGTTGAAACTTCATTTCTTTCAAAATTGTGATGCATCTGTTCTGGATATTTGTGTTTTTTGAGCTACTATGCCAAACCACACACACCAGTTCATCTGAGCTCAAATCATCGTGGGTCTTGCCCTCAGACATTCATCACTGTGTGCCCACAGAGTCAACAAGGGACTTACACGCAACCGAGGTGACGCTGGTGGGCAGGTTCTGCTGGAAGGGATGCTGGTCTGCCTCCGGCTCCTCTGGCTCTGACAGGATGTGGTGCCCGGTGTGGGAGAGGTAAGTGACCTGGACCTGCTGCGCCTGCGGCGCCTTCAGCTTCTCCAGGCACTCCRAGTCCCGCCGCTCCTCCGACTGCATCCTCGGCCAAATCCGCTCTCTCCTCCAGAGGATCAGCGCCACTCTGTCGCGTATGGACTTYGCAACTATCTTGAGATCGTTCTCATGGAAAAATCCCGAGTCAATCTACAGAGGAGACACAGACTTAGCAAGGTCCCATGCACAGGCTGTGCATGCACACCAGCACACACGTGTGACTTGAATCTCTTCCTAACACAGAAAATATCCGTTTGAAACAACATGGATTTATATAAGTTTATTTCTCAAAAGAACAGGAACTCAAGAGCTTGATGTGATTGTGGTTTTTTTCAATAAAACTTCTATTCCTAATGCATTAAAAAAACCCCCCCAGGATGTGATTTCTAAGACCTGAAAATGTATTGGCTACAATTATCCACCACTAAACATCCACTGAGGAGAGCAAGTTCAACGGCAGATAGGTGCCCCTGGTTTTTTTTTTTCTTTTTAACACTAACAGAATAGACAAAACAGGAAAAAGAATCTATGAACAATGCAACTGGAGTGAATCAAACTACCCCTAAATCTGGATTTATTGCCTTAACCTTTTCAGCACACAGCACAAGCTCTGCTTGATAGTGTAGCAAGTCATGAAGGACAAGTGTTAACAGAATTATGTCTCAAATTAGTTTCTCTTAAATAGTGAAGTCAGTCAGTATTGACTGACTTTTACGAAGAAAAAGCAGACCGCTCCCATTTGATGGAAAAGGAGACGAGGCTTCTCAGAACTCAACTGCTCAACAGATAAAATGGAAATTCATCTTTGTGCTATTTGTTTGCATAATCTCCTGCAGTGCAGAGTATGAATTTTCATTTAATAATGACCTACCAGAGCTTTATCTGCTCTCTCTACATTCTTAACATGCATATTCGACAGATTTGAAAGCATTTATATCCATGGGGAAAATCTAGAGGCTTTACTGCTTTGCTCTTGCCCAAACATGAGACAGTTTCACAGCTTAGATTTTCACTGCTAAAATTAATGGGTGCAAAGCAGCTTAAAACACAGCTTCATTTTAATGAAGCCACACCCTTTGCAGTACCCACTGGTTGGGAGAGCAAACTTCAGGTTCCAAACCCACTAGAATATTTCAAGTTCCCTTTGTCCATATCCTTTGGACAGGTGGGATTGCCTGACTACCAAAAAACCCATCAGTAATGATAAATAATTCCCTGTAATAAGAAGATCTCCTGCATTTTCTCTTCCACAGCACATAAAGCAACAAATTGATGGAAGTACTCGGCTTTGGTGTTCCACAATTCGTAAGGACTAGAAAAAGACATTTAGGAATAATTGTCCCCGTTTTCTGCCCTCCCAACAGCCTCAAGTTTGAAAGCATTTCATGGGCAGCCACTTAGGTAAGTATTAACGTAGAACACAGCTTTTAAATTTATTTGGGAAAGGGTATAGTGTCACTGTCGTTCGGGCATGATCCTTTTAAATATACTGTTTACAAGAATTATTTCCTCTTCAAAATAAAACATCATAACTATGGACCAAGCCACCTAGAGAACTTCAAAATTCCAAATACTTCCATCAATATTTAAATGCAAAATGTAACAGTAAGTTATGGTACCAGAGCAATTTTTAAACTAAAGGAGTTCTGTAACGAGACACTGCTGAAAAAACATTGGACCCACTGCAAACTAACAATCAGATGAAGGAGCCTGAATTCGTCCCACTAAACTTGGAGAAGATGGTGATGAGTTCCAGCAGAGCAAGGCAGCATTACCAAAATGAGTGCATCCTGAGCAGAACAGGAGTGGTGATGACAACATCATTAAATGGGATCCCTTGGGATTTAGAGTCTAATAGGAACATTTCTGCAAGCACAGGAACATTCAGACTCTTGGCTCAGTGCTTACTGACTGTGCCTCTGTGACGTTAGAAGACCTAAACAACTGCAGTAAAGACATCATTAAAATATGAGTTCAAGGACAATGTGGTGAAACTGGAACAAAGATWCACTAACAAAACCCAAGTTATGAGAACACAGAAATACAGCAAGTTCAACTAATCTGTTAAAAAATCCAAAGCTTACTCCTAACTCAGTGARTCCAGTTTCCTATCAAAGTTTGGGGGTAAGAGTGGCTGACAACACACCTTCCTCATCTACATTCCTTATAAGGAACACTGACAGAAAAGATGGGAAAAAGCGTTTTGGAGAATTCAGTGTAGAATAGTTTGTGATTGAACTTCTGAACTCTTCTATTTCCTTTCTGGCTACTGTCTGGAATTAAACAGATTCCAAACAAATTCAAAGACATTCAATAGCCTACAGAAATTGGCAGAAGAGTCTGCAAAATATAAAAGTAGACCAGACCTCTACAGTCCCTAAGCTATTTGAATTGTGATTTCAAGCATCTGTTTTCATACATGGCAAACAGTAGGTTTCAGTTATTAGTTCTTCCCTGTTTACCCCTTTCTTGCAGTATTCATTCCCAAATCAATGCAAAGTGCCTAAACTGGACTCCTGGAGTGGTTCAAGCGGAAGTTACTTTACCCAAGTCGTCTGCTGTCCTTTGAGACTTATGCACTACTTTATACATATATACATTTTTGTCAGAAGACGTGTATTTTACCATTTCTTGTGCAACATCATCAGGAGTTTCCTTCTCCAGATCGAAAGTAAACTCAATGGCTCCATTATCTTTGGGTTTTCCTTTCAGTTTCTTAGGATCTTCTACCCAGAGTCTTAAGGCAATAGAAGATTTCCTACCATGGTCTTCTTCCGCAAGTTCCACTCTTACCCCAGTATCTTCAGCAAAAAAGGCATGGCTTAATAAATCTTTAATTTCATATCTGCAAAGGATATAAACAAGATTCAAATACTGCAAGTCAAGCAATTTCAGAATTCTTTTTGTGACAAGAAACTGCTTTAAATGTGGAAATATTTACAGTATGTTTGGTGCTCACCCATAATGAATTTGTGTTCTTTTTGAAAAGACATGAGATTTCCCATGTCACAGAAAAAGAAATGAAATTGAAAAAATGACATTTCCCATTTCCCAAAGCTTTAGCAATATTCATATACCATAAGCACTTACAGAAATGCAGATTATAGGTTTGCTCAGCTGTTCTSAAGTATCTGAGCTTCAAAACCACTAAAGCAGAGATTCCCTCTAGGTAGTCATCTGCAGTCCCTAAACACTCTATTTGTGAAAGTCAGGAAATACTGAGCACTAGACAAACTGGCAGAGACCAGCAAAAGATTGGGTTTTAAAACCAAAGCTGGAAACAAGGCACAACATGTCCCCATATCCAAAGGCCAATGGGATCTGCTACAACAACTTGTGGTGAATCTGCCACACTGACCTTCACCACACTCGCCACTCCCCGCAGAACCTTCCCAGTGAAATTTTATGGACTGCTGAGCCAGAAATTGCTGGAATACCCTAGCTAAGGTTCACTGCAATGCTGAGAGGTTGAGAGACACAACAGCACTTATCTTGACACTGTATGTCAGGAAATCATTTCTATTTGCATTTCCATTCTGCATTTTCTCCTGCACAGGGGAGACCCATAGAGCACAGCAGAAATCCACAGTTTTGAAATCCTTGCATACACATTATTGAACACAAAACTCGATCACTTGAAACAAACCTTTCTTCTTTGTTTTTGCAGATGCACTCTCCAATTATCTCCTTAATTTCAGGATCAGTAACTTTCTCAAAGCTTGCTGGCTTTATACCCTAAAAGGATAGAGAAAAACAATTTAGTTTGAAAAAGAATTGCATTATACCTCTTAAGTAAGCATATTTTACCTACATTTTAAAGTTAATTCAACCCTGGGAGTAAGTAACCAATACTTTTAAGTTGTTAGTCTTAATGTGAAATTGAGCTGAGGATTTAGGGCTAGTGTATTTCCAAATACCATTGTACTTCAGAATTAGCACACTAGATTGCATGAGCTCRGCCATACACAGGGCAAGTATTTCTTTTTCTTTACCACCCTTTGCAAAATTTACCTTTATATCCTGTGGACTCTGAAGTGAATATTCAAGAAATAGCCGATTTTAAATTTCAAAAATAACCATTTTCTGAAATTATTCCTTTTACGTTTTTGCCTTAACCCTCAAAGCACTAAATGAATAAAGACAAATAATCATGGTTTTCTTCAAATAGCTAGTACTGAGAACGAGTCCAAAATACCTTGGAATATTCCATATTCTTGTTTCCCACAAACCTTTTGCTTTTCCATGACCCAAACACTCTCCAACGCTCCCACTTCCCATAAAAAATTAAACATCAACCCGAAAACCAAACAGGGAAGCAGAAGAATATGCCCAACAGCTCTGCATCGCTCTTGAATTTCCCAAGATATTGCTAGAATCCCATTGGGAATGCATGAAAGAGCAGGTGTAACCTATAAATCTAGTTAAATCTCTGTCAAATGTTAGCATTTTTGCTGGGAATAGATTTGAAACAGCAACCTATGAGCATGGCCTTTCAAGGACAAAACCCAACTACCCATTGCAGAAGAAACCCTGGAGAAGCAGAATCAGTCTCCCCACACTGGGAGCTCAGCTCCACATAGGTGCAACAGGGACAGTCTGCTTTTCTTCAAGGTTAGGTGGGATTGTGTCAAGAAGATGGAGAGGATCTAAAAGGGACACACACATACACACTCCTAGCACAGTCATAGGTCAGCTCTCCCTACTTTCTAGTATTTCAGGACCAAGATCTTAACTCAGCATAATCCACCTCAGGGTATAGAGCCTGGATGAAATAACCTAATATTAAAACAATTATTATTTATCTTACCAACACAAGGAGAGACTGTAGAAGAGGCATGCAAGCCTCACGCTAAACAACCATTCTTATATTATGTCATCATTCTGTATAAATAATCCAAATATATAAAAAAATATCGACGGGGAACAGCCGGGCAGCTAAAGATATGGGGCTGTGTGTTTTCAAAATCCAGGGTGATAATTTCTTTTGATTACAGGTTGTGGACMAGGAGGAAAAGACGTCTCACTAGGAACAGCCGTGGCTTCCAGCGAGGCCACCTCACTGCTCTCTTGTCAAAGGATGTCCATCCTTACCAACCCCCCAACATCTGTGACTGGCAACTCCTTCCATCCAGATCAGCAGAAGGTTTCCTGTAAATGCCTTCCACATATATATTCTACAGATGACAAGTGGCAACACAAGAAGTTCTTCTCTTTATTTGTGATGCCCAGTTTAAATCATAAAATGAATTGATTCCCTTTTAAAAACACTTTACCACCTCTACCTACTAAACCAAGATGTATATAGACGAAAATTGGACAAAATTAGTTTGAGAACAGATGATGCGGTTAGACCCTATCACTTAAGGACCCAAGAATTTCCARTGAAGTCAATAAGCAGAACAAAAAGGAAACTATTTCCTTTATCTAAAAAACCAGAACATGATTAAGCACATAACTGAATGGGAATTGGACATTTAACTCCATTCAAATCCTTTTAAACTTTCACCCTGAAATAACAGCAAATAATGGCTCATGGAGTCWCAGATAAGCAGCCCTGCGGAGTGGACTTTTGGCTCACCCAATGGATTTTAAAAAGAAAAGAAGTATTTCAGAGAGTGTTTGCAAGTAATTCACTGAATTAAGTCTTGAATAAATTTTATGGTTGAATTTCAGCGAGGGCTGGAACCTCTCCGAGAATTTCTGGATATTCCAGCATCAGATTTTACTTTTATCTTTCTATGAACACTGTTGCTTTTCAAGCCTCAGATTCTACTTTCAACTTTAATTAATTAATTTCAGGTCAATCACCCCCTTTTTGTCTTGAAACTCTAGAGGGAAATATGTAATTCATAAATTCTGAAAAAAATAGCAATAAAAATACAGAATAGTCACAAAAAGATTCAGTTTTGCTTCAGCAGAAAGCTATGGAGATCCAAAAAAACCCCATTTTTGTGAGAACAAACCAAAATAATCCATACTGGCTGGCTGGCTGTGACCCACTAAAAAGAATTATTTGCTTAAGCAAACCTAAATCGTACTGATGAGATGAGAGTTCAGATTTTGTGTATGAGAAAAATGTGTCAAAAGGCACTGGAGTGTCCCTCCTGCAAAGCCCAAGCTGGCTCCAATGTGCCAAGGGGAACTCTTAGGAGAGCTCTGAAACCTGAATTAGAAATGAAAGAAAACAAAGTACCACCAAAAGGCATTTTTAGCAAGACTCTTATGTACCCTAATTCACCTTTAAGCTGCAGGAGTCTAGTGTTGTTCTCCAACGAGGACGAGCTGGAAGAAAACCTTGGTAATTCAAAACAGAATGCAGCATAAATCTCTACATTTCAGTACACTCCTGTTTGCTATAGGAAAACTCTGATTTCCATGTTAGTGTGATACTCATCAGAAAGAAAGGGTAATAAGACCTAATAAAGAAGAACGGCAGGTTTAGATTAGACATAAGGAAGAAATTCTTCCCTGTGAGGGTGGGGAGCCCCTGGCACAGGTTGCCCAGAGAAGCTGTGGCTGCCYCATCCCTGGAAGTGTCCAAGGCCAGGTTGGAYRGGGCTTRGAGCAATCCGGGATAGTGGAAGGTGTCCCTGGCCACGACAAGGGGTGGAATGAGATGGGCTTTAAGGCCCCTTCCAACCCAAACCATTCCATGATTCTATGAAAGACCATCAGCTGCTATAGATTAACGTTTACTGAAAAATATCCCACAAACATGTAAGGGTATCCATTTAATAGAGGGAAAAATGCAACATACATACACACACAAAATCCAAAAAATCCAAAAAAATGCAGTAGAGGCAACTTAGACCATACTACCTGCAGAACTTCCAGCTACCAGAGGACTATATTGCTCCCATGTCTACACACTCTAAGGTATCTGCCAACTGCTTTTTACAGTTTTTATAAGCACTCTATGAGTATCTTAACAAAAACTGAACATATRAAAGACACAAATAGCATGAGGCATATCAGAGTTTCTTCCAATTTAATTTTCTTTTACATAATTCACAAACAATCTTCAGGTACGTGGTTCAACCTGAACTCTGACATGACTGGGATGGAGTGAGGAGGGRCATGTTGGGCATCTAGAAATCAGGCTTGCCAGAAAAGGGTCCATTTAGCAGATCCCTGATGACTGATTCCCAATATTGACCTTACAAATTGCTTCTACAAAAAAAAGAAAAAGGCAACTCTTCCAACAACACTCTGTTTTCACCACCTTTTGAAGGAACACCGACTCCTCTCCGAACATCTATTGTGTTAATCTGCTGAACAGCTAAGCTATGAATAGATGACTAAAACAAACAAGTGCAAAACATGGAGAGTGAAGTACTAAACAGAGCTGCTTTGCCAAAGTGTTTTCTCCCTGTCCCTATGCTATAGGATGCTTTTGTTCCTTACTCTTCATTAAACCCTCCAAGGCCATCTCACTGSGATGCTGCAAACCCTCCCTGTGGTGCGGTGCCTCCTGACAATGAAGGGGGCTTCTATTTACCATCAAAGGACTCATTCACTTAAACAAAAGCCATCTGTCTTCCCAGAGCATTCCCAAGGAAACATGGCGCCAAAATTCAAAGTGTGTTAGTTAAGAAATTATCCGTGACGGTCTGAAAGCTGTACAGCCACTTCTAAGTTAAAATAAACCCAACGCCATCACATGTGAAAGGCAGGGCTGGCAGGGTGGCATAAGGGGCATAAGGATAATTTCAAACAAACTCTTTACATGTTAAAATATATATACACATATACAAACCAAGAGCAAAATGAGAGATCAAATAATTTCCCTTTTGAAAATTTCTCTGTCTCAAACAGGATGATTTATTCTGACTCYCTCACCACCGCTTATTCCCATCCCCTTCTTTCTGAAGTGATTAGATTTGTGATCCAACGCCCCGGTATAAGGCAGCTGAGCCTGCAGCCAGGCACACACAGACATTAAAGTTGTAACCTTCAGCTGAGAGAARAAACGTGCTGCTTGTTTTGCAAAGGTCTAAAAACAGCCGCTTGCCATTTTCCATCAGCAGAGCACACTTTGGAAGAGCAGCACGTGATGCTTTGTAAGGTACACAGCAAATGCCACACAAGTCAACGGGGCGTCTGACCCACGTCAGTCAGTCAGGTTTCTAGAGGCTTTCCCGCCCTTCCACCCCAGACACAGCCTGCTCTGGGCTAACACTCCACTTTCCACCTGAAGGTGAGTCTCAAGGCTCATGACATTCCCAAAACAGGAAAAAACCTTCTACCAAAACAGCTGAAGCCAGGTTTCCAACTGAAACTGCACCCTGGCACACACTCTCTGAAGTCACTGAAATGAAGGTAGAGCTCTCAGTTTTACCAGGATTTTGTTCCATGATGTCACTGTGTGCAATTATAAACTCATCTCCGTTTCACTCCAGGATGGTGCTCCATCTTAATGCGAAGCTAAGAGGATTACCTGCAGATCTAAGAAGATCTCCAAAAGCCACAAGAAGTCCATGCAATGACATTCACAGCATTATTTGCCTGTTGTCACTGTGCCACAGCCACAGCATTTATTCTGTCTGTGTGTGCAATATGGCATACAGCCTGTGAATGCTGAGAAAACCTTCAATACTTTGATGAAAACAAACAATATGAAAGCTTTAAATGCAAACCAGAACACTGTAACAGGGTGGGTTGTTCTGAAGTGCAGGTTTGCGCTACTGAATCCAAGGAGATGGCCAGGAACTCCCCGGAGATGCAGCTGCTCTGCTGTGCATTCTGCAGCGCATCCCTAAGAAAACACTGGGCTGGAGCCGCCTGGGAAGGTCACAGATTCCGATGTTTCATCACTATTGTCTACATCAAAATCACTTGGCAGAATGATTAAACACAAAAAAAATCTGAGTAAGAAAAACCATCAAGTTATGCATGAAAAATGAGATTATGGCATCAGAACGAAGGGCACTGCAAATATGCTGACCAGGAAATCACTTCAAAGTGAACTGTGGTAAATGTGGCTTGGCCCYGCTGCTTGGGAAAGATGTATTTTCTATTTATGGTACATATCCATTTTTTTAATGTTTACACTCCATCATTCAGGCTGAAAGGGCAGAGAGAGGTGACAAGTTGGAACAAGCACGTCTTGTCTGGCAGAGAAATAGCCCCTCTGCACATTTCCAAACATGACCACCACTTTATCCTGGATAACTACAAACGCACAGCCATGTACATGGGAAAACAGGAGGGCAAAAATTAAAGCAGCAATTAAGCCACGAGAATATGGTCGGACAGAATAAAAGGTCACCGAAATAGATTAAGTATAATAATCTCACACTACAGATATGCAGAATGTGACATATCCTGAAGTAATAATGTCTCAGAAAGGTAATGTTTATATTTTCTACTCCAATAAGGACTACCAATGTGTGTGACTTGGGCAGCCAGGACTTGAAGTGTATCTTATGTCCTAGTAGCAGGCAAGGGCTTTGGTAGAGTGTTAGGACACAGAGGAGAAACTATTGAAAAAGATTATAGTGGCAAAACCCAAATCATGCCCTGCCTGTGCTGGGCAGTGGAGRGAATGTCAGCTCAGTGGGACCCAACAGAAGGCTGCAGGTAGTCTAAAGATTTTGTTGGTTATTGCTCCTTGATGCAAACTCTAGCCAGCAATTTCAATCCCTGTGGATGCTATCAACACCTCCAGCAGCTGCCACCACAATCCTGAGTCCAAGGCAGGAAAAGAAAGTCATTTTATTTTATACTTTTAAAATAAAAGCATCCAGGCAGCTAGACACAGCAAACACATTTTTACAATGCATTCRCCCTCAATTTAAAACACTAAAAATAGTATCTATATTTCTGGTACAAAAAACCTCCCAGCTTCATAAAAAAGTAAGTAAATTTCTCACTGAGAAGCTACAGTGTTCAGGGGCTCTGCATCCTCTCCATCCAAGAAGGTTGGAACCACCTTCTGCTCTAGTGAGAGCCCCAAACCTAATCTAATACTGGAAGAAAACAGTCTAACTCAGCCTCTTGGGTTATGTCTACAATCCGTTTCTGACTATATTTCAGTCTGTAAGCGCCAAGGGTTGCACCAGCTGCTGCATCACCAACTCTAACTCTTCATCCAAGTGATTTTAGAGTTATTTTGTCTGTGTRTAGTCACTGCCCCAGCTTAGAGCAGACCCCACTGCATCGTGCTCGCTCAGGACCCCACACCCTGACTTCTACACCTCCTCCTCGGCCGCTGCGTCCCTCAGCCCCTGCGGGCAACTCACGCTGGTCGGAGCAGGGTCCCCTGCTGTCGTCAGCTCTCCTGCAGATGCAGCTCCTCTAGAGAAGCTGTTGAGCCCACCAGAAGGTTCCTCCTGGGACAGAGGATCTCCCCCAGGACATGAGGCTCCTCCTGCACCCTCACCCCAGAGGTCCACCCCCTGCTCCACCTTCCTGCCTGACAGTTGTGCAGCTCATGGCATTTGACAGGGCTTTCTCCACTCCACAGGGAGCTGGTTAACCCTTTCCTTGGAAAAAAAGTAATGCAAATTTTTTTATCTAAGGAATCATGGTGCCTTTGCTCCCACTGCTAGTACCCCAAACTGAGATGAAAATCACACACCCTCCATGCTGGTACCTCACGTTTTTGGCTTCAGCTTTCTCTGCCAGACATTTCTGCTTCAAAAATACCCGTTACAATGACCTTTCAACAGCTTCTCCATCATTACTTGTTCTACATGATAAACATCTAAAGCTTCCAGTATAAAGCCAGTTTTAAAAAATTATAATAATTTACCATCTAATCCTCCACCGTGTAAAGGTTACTSCCATAGAAAACGAGTTGGCTCACGCTTCCATCAGTGTTTAAAAAAATGGCTACTTAAGTCTGCAAATTGAAATATAACATCTAATTAGGAATCCTCTGATTAATCATTACTCTTTGTCATCTTGGACYTACTTTAATCAATGAGGTTTAGGAGCCTTGCAAAGTCTTAATTATCAATATTCCAGATGGCTAAGAGGTGTATACAGAGTTTCTCTGGGTACACGGGGCGATGAAAAGAGCAGTGTTCTCCATGGCTCCAGATGCACACACACATTCCCAGTAGCACCRGCTAACCATGATGGCAGCTTCCACAGTGATATGGGGTACCTGACTGGTATCACATGCAAGAGATGAGGCTCCAGAGCCTAAAATTAGAAGAGCCTCTTGTAGCCACCTTGTGAAGCTCTAGAGTCCAAGGAGGTGTCCCCTAAGCTGCCCACACTGGTGGCATTTAGGCCATATCTGAAGGACTACATACCAAAAGAGAGCCTACATCCCTTGTGCCAAAGGGAATAAACACTGTGATAAAGCACCACAGAATAACAACATGGAATAATGATGTGGAACAACCGGCTCTAGAACCACAGAATCATGGAATGGTTTGGGTTGGAAGGAACCTTAAAGATCATCTCATTCCAACTTCCCTGCCATGGGCAGGGACACCTTCCACTAGACCAGGTTGCTCCAAGCCCCATCCAACCTGGCCTTGAATAACAAGGATAAAGACAAGGAACTCCCCTGAGCCATCAAACCTGTTCCACGTCTCTGAGGAGCTGCAGCACGATTTTCAGCCAGCCCATGGTGCAGAGCATGGTCAGCAGCCAGAAGATCCACAGCTGCACACACTCACCTCCTTGCAACGCTGAGGGAGCTGCTCCAGACACAGGATGAAGATAACTGCACTGCTGAGCAGTTTCTGGGGCCTTTTGTGGGCTTTAAAATTATTTCTGAGTAGCTCTGGGTTGAAAGCAACACTCTAAGTAGTTAAACTACCAAGCATCAGTCCATTGGGAAAGATTCAGCTTTACCAAGCTACAAATGCCAGCTTGCCCAGTTCACACAAAAATGGGATAAAGCTGCTTCCCTCCTCTTTGGATGCAGCTTCCTGCTTTCAGAAAGTCATGTCATCTCTCCCATTTCCAGCAGGGACATTCCCTTGTCTTATGATAGTGACTTCAACTTTTAAACACAGACACCCCCTCCTTTAGCAGTCTGAATTCTCCCTCCAGGTTAGCATCATCCCAGCTGGCCAGCACAGCAAGCTAAAAGAGTACCAGCTTCCCAGTATCCCGGTCTTCAGTGGTGGGAAAAGACAGATACTGAACATATACCTATAAAAACTACATTGCACATAAACCCACCATCTGGCACAGGTGTTTGCTATCTCATGATACCATCTCTATACCCAATGTGAGGGATCAGCACACAGCAAATCAGAACATGCAATTCTGAGCAGTGTTTCCTGCTGGCAGGATTTCACAGGGCCACGATTCATAGAATGGTTTGGGTGTGAAGGGACCTGTAAAGGCCATCCAGTGCAATCCCAACTCCCTTGCGATCTCTTCCACTACACCAGGTTGCTCAGAGCCCAATCCAACTAGGCCTTGAATGTTTCCAGGGATGGGGCATCCATCACCTCTCTAGGCAAGCTCTGCTCGTGTTTCACTACTCTCAGCATAAAAAAATTGTACTAGCCTGATTCCTAAACTTCTTGGGGAAGGCAAGTGATCTCAAATATCTTTCAAAATCAACAAGTTATTGCTAAATTTCATTTGGAAATGTTTTTGCTCATCATAAGCCGTTAGATAAAAGGAATAGTAACTAATTTTGAGACCACACATTTGGAGACTGAGAGATGGATGTATGCTCAATGTATCTCGTATGTAAGCCTAACTGCTCTTTCTAACATATAGGTCCAAGAACTGAATCAGTAGCTAATCTTTGCCAACTTCAGTGAAGCTTTCTTCTGAGGATTACCCTTGTCCCGTCCTGAGAGTGCAGACTGCATCTTCTGGCAATGAATGAGGGCCAAAACACACAGCTCACCATCTTCTGAGGTAGCAACAAGACGGAAAGTGCTCGGGAAAATCTTTGCCAAACCGGTCTCTATCTTAAAGAAAACCTCCTGCACCTCTTGGTTTCACTCAGCCTAGCAGAACACAGCACAACCAGCACTGCCAAAGCCTTTGGCAACTCCCATTTCTCTGCAGTCAGTGATYTGCAATCCAAGACCATCTTACAGACTCAGAGTTTTCTCAGACATTCGCAGCACAGCTCATGTAGACAAACACATTTATCATMTGGGGTGAGACTGTTGGAGGGGGGATTTTAACCAGTGCAGACATTACTTCAGACTGACTTCTCCTCCAGCCTAACCTCACTGAAAATGCAGCAAACCCATTACCCTGGTTCCTGCCTGGGGATACCAGACCTTGCAGAGTTCCCAAATGCAGACCTAAAGCTCCTCTGGCTGAACTCCAAAACTAAATATTGCCATCTTTTCCCTTTTGTACCTTCAGAGAATTTGTCACACATACAAACAGCAAACCTGTGCTGGAAATCCAAATCAAACACCCTCCACCATATAAATAAGCACTTAAGCTGCAACCTAAAAATTAGTCCTTTCAGCTTTGTGGGAAACTTCRTAGACCACAGAATCCCAGAATGGTTTGGGTTGGAAAGGACCTTAAAAGTTCATCTCGTCCACYCCCTGCCTTGGGCAGGGACACCTTCCATTAGGCGAGGTTGCTCCAAGCCCTGGGGTGTCCAACTGGTCTTAGACACTTCCAGGGATGGGACTTCCACAATTTCTCCGGGGACTTGGGTGATGGCTTCCAATGGGAGAAGGGGAGACTTAGATTAGATATTAAGAAGAAATGTGTTACTCTGAGGGCAGCAAGGTGCTAGAGCAGGTTGCCCAGGGGAGCTGTAAATGCCAACTTGATCCAGTCTGAAAATTCCTCATTTAGAAGGCAAGACTAGAGCAAGGATTTTTCCCTGTTCATTCTTCCCAAGGTTTATGTATTTGCAGCTGATGGAGATAAGATCAGTSACAGAGATTACTGAAAATATTTGATGTAGCTGCATGCAGTCAAACACAATCCAATCGTAGAATCGTAAGCTTACACATAAGCCTGCAACAGGTCTGTGTAACCCAGAGCACAGATATCTCAACTTCTACAACACAGCATGCACTTGGCAGTACTGACACTTCATCAAAATACTCTTTTAAACCTTCAAATGACAAGATCCAACACAAATTAAGGACGTGTACTCACACAGGTTACTTTTCGGTAGATTTGAGCAGCATTCTGGCATTCTGAGTAAGGGTATTCTGAGGTAGCCATTTCCAGCATGCACATTCCAAACGCGTAGACATCCACAGATTCATCGTAGTGTTCCTCRTACATCTCCGGGGCCATGAATTCTGGTGTACCTACACAGACATGCACAAAGACAACGGTGAGTTCTTACAGGAGTCTACATGGCTTTAACCACAAGCTTTTTCACCTGTTAGAAGTGTGCCCAGCACAACTGTGTATGGGTGCAAGATTATTTCAAAAGAGCTCAAGCATCCCCCAGGGAACAAATCCAAGGTCAACACACACACTTGCATGCCCATGGCTTGCTGGCAATAATCCAAAGGGGRAAGTAGGGCAGGGGGAAGTAGGGTTGGGGGGAAGGCGAAAAAAAGCATGAAAATTCTGAAAAATTAACAAGAAAATGAGCTATGGCTCATTGCYTGCTCATGCTGGAAACGATGGAATGGTTTCTGGCTGGCTGGAAGAGGGATGTGTACAGGCCTGGGGAGGTGAAAAGGGGAAAAGAAACAAGAACCTTCRCTCTTGTTTTTATCAGTGCAAATTTGCATTTTTTTGTTTCCTCCAGAGATACAGAGCAACCACCAGTAGACAGACAGCACTTTGAAAACCAGTAGTACCACAAATCACCTACAGAGTCATGCACAAAACATCAAACCTAATTCTGTCACTGGTTTAGTGGGACAAATCAATGAGGCTACTCACAGAATAAAGTCCTACTCAATAGGGATTAAGGTGTCAGGAATCTGATGCAATTGGGTAAATATGAAGTGAGGCACTGCACTCACTGCTTCCCAACAGGGAGCTGCAGCTTGGGRACAAGCAGCAACTTCCAACACCTGCAGCATTTGCTCAGCAAAGTACTCTGAAAAGGGTGGGCTTATAAAGCAAAACGGGAAASTATTAACACTTGGGTAATTCATTCCAGGAACTGTGTCTCATACTGTAATTCATGCTTAGGAGTAAGGACTAGTTTATTTCCTTTTTACATGTAGAAAAGATGAAGGAAGAGAGATCAATGCAGKTGTGTGTTGAGGGAGAGGAGCAGTGAGCCGTCGGGATGCCAAAAGGAGAGTGGCAGGTCTTGGACCATGAGAAAGACCCAGAAAAAATCTGCCCATCCAGATTCAGCACCCAAATTGCTCCCAGCCCCGGCAGCCTGGCAGATCCGATCAGTGCTTTACTATGACATCTCTGATCAGCAGCAAAAGCAGAAATGTAATTAAAGCAACATATAATCAGGAAAAATAGTTCTGGCATATAGAATCCCAGGATGGTTTGGATTGGAAGATATCTTACAGATCACCTCATCCAACTCCCTACCATGGGCAAGGACACCTTTCACTAGACCAGGGTGCTCCAAGACCTGTCCAGCCTGGCTTGGAACACTTCCAGGGATGGGGCAGCCACAGCTTCCCTGGACAACCTGTGCCAGGCCCTCACCAACCTCACAGTAACATGTTTCTTCCTAATATCTAATCTMAATCTCCCCTCCTCCAGTTGCAAGCCATCACCCGAGTCCCCAAAGAAAYTGTGCAAGCCCCATCCCTGTGTCCAAACCAACACACCCTGGAGTGTCCAAGACCAAGCTGGGCGGGGCTTGGAGCAACCTGGTCTAGTGAAAGGTGTCCCTGCCCATGGCAGACGAGATGATCTTTAAGGTCCCTTCCAATCCAAAGCATTCTGTGACTCTAGGATTCTCTGACTTGTCCTAAACCTTTTTTTAATGGCAACATAAAGGACAACTCTCAAAATCAGGGTCTGTAAGTAAAATCTCTGCTTTTGCACATTATTCTGAAGTAGACTCGGCCTTACTCATAAACAAGCATTTCTGTAAAATTGATTTTGCAGAATTCAGGATTGATCTCTTCCCTTGTTTATGTTCCTTCCACCTGGAAGACACTCATTTCTCCAGCCTTGGCAAATCAGCCAGACTTGTGCCATGGTAGCTCAGCATAGTCCCTGTCTGTGGGTGTTTGTCCCAGCTGTCACCCAGGCAGAGGCTGCTGCTCAGAAAGGGTTAACAGCTGTCTCAGGGAATGTTTTGGAGTTGCTGCCTTGCTTTAGAAGGAACACAACTCAGCAGCAGGAGTGAATCTCATGAATTACAGAGTATTTAAAACAAATCTGAAAAAGTGATAGCAATAGTCTAAGAAGCAAATGGAATACTTGGCACCATTCCAAAACAGCATAAAAATGACATTTCCCCCCATTCCTTGAGGTGGGAAGGAATACATACAAGCATCCTTCAACAAAACAGACCACCTAAATGTAAAGCTGTTCAGCATCCACTCAGCTCCTCTTGGCAGGAGGAGGTTTGCCCYGGCTTGGCTCCCGCAGAGACACTGCAAGGTCAGGCAGCCCCAGCGACGGCACGGACGCAGCAAGGAAGGAACTGGATCTCAGCCATGCTGACTTCATCCCCGTGTAAAATTGCAGCTACTAATATGCCTTTAAAGCTACTACCTCTGCAGAGGGGACAGARTTACTCATCACCAGTGTTTCCAAGCCTTTCTAATTCTCTCCTTGGAGCAGCACTACTCATGAAAATTACAAGCTGAATTTTAGTGCCAAAATGAATGCAGCCACTTTGCCAGCATCCTGCAGCCCTTACAGTATCAAATTCCTTTCAGACATAGTGTACTTTGATGGTGTTGTGTTCACAACTGATTTTACAAAAACCTGTGTTGGTATAACTGATATTCTTACCAATACTGGTATTACTGATATTACTCCTTGTATTGGTACTACTGATACTATTCCCAATACTGATATTCCCGGTATTATTTCCAGTATTGGTACTTCTGGAATTATTCCCAATTCTGGTATTACTTATATCATTCCCAATGTCGTTATTATTGGTATTAATCCATTATGTCCCACAGGCAGTTGTTATCCTGCAAAGAAATTATCTGAAGAAATACTGACCCCCAACAGAAAAAAACACCAGCAATTATTAGAAGTTAAAAACTAGAAATATAAACCAACATGACTTCACTAAAATTAACGAGGTTGAGMAGATGCACAGCAGCCAAGCACGTATCTGAAATTTCTGTCGTTTTGACTTTAGCAATACTGGGCTCCCTACGCATTAAGGATGATACTTCTGKGCAAGTACATGCAAAGAATTAAACAAGAATTATAATATCTGAAAGTTTGAGATGCTAAAATAATTATTGAAGCAAGTACTGCCTGAAAGATAAGGTGCTATTTTCATATCTACTCAGGGACCAGTGGTTGTCACTATCAGTTTGCCAACTTTTATTGCCTAGAATCTAATTTCCATTTATATTGTAAGCTGAAATATGACTGCATGCATGGTAACTCCCCCTCCTCTTTCAACTGCATTCCTCAGGAATTTGCAGTAGCTTCCCAGAACAATCACCTACAGGTCTGAACAAAAGAGACTGGCTAGAGAAGCTTGGGTGAAAAAGATAAACTGTTTGAGAACTCAGGAAAACATTCCATCTGCACGCAAAACACTACGTGTAACTTTGGCAAGGGAACAATGTCCTTAAAGAGTCACTTGGAAAACGTTCTCCCACTTCAAGCAAATCCCAGTTCTAACACTGCTCATGTGGGCACCACCTCAGCGCATCAGATACGGCTTACCTTAGAATCATAGAATCATGAGATAGTTTGGGTTGGAAGGGACCTTAGAGATCATCCCATTCCACCCCCTCTCCACGGGCAGGGATACCTTCCACTAGACCAGGGTGCTCCAAGCCCCATCCAGCCTGGCCTTGGACACTTCCAGGGACAGGGCAGCCACAGCTTCTCTGGGCAACCTATGCCAGGGCCTTACCACCCTCACAGGGAACAATTTTTTCCTAATACCTACTCTAAACCTGCCCTCCTTCAGTTTAAGGCCATTCCCCTCAGTCCTATCACTTCAGGCCCCTGCAAAATGTCCCTCTCCTGCCTTCTTGTAGGCCCTTTTATGTGCCGAAAGGAATTGAAATTTCTTCTACATTTTGTACCTACAGATTTTTTTTTTTAATAACTTGCAGCCTTGGTTTCAGCAGACCCCGCCGGGCTGGCGTGGCAACAGGGCCAGTGCTGCGGCCTGTCCTGCCAATGCCCCAGCACCGGGACACGATGTTCCAGCTCCCCACAATCTCCCCAGAGAGGAGAACAGCACCACAGTCTCTGCCTTCAGCAATAGCAACTGGCCCCATCCCAGCATCACTGGAGGCAGAAGGTATCCCAGGGCTTTCCCAGGCTTCTGCAGCACTCCCTCAGTAGGGAGAGCACAGGGTATCCTTCCTCTTCCCTGTGCTTTTGATTTCCCTCCAATCAGGCACTGAGCCTGTTCTTGAAGGGGGATGCACACAAGCTGCTGACCACTTGCTGCTCCTTGTGAAGGAGAGAGAAGGATTTCATGGATACTAAGTAATATTTCATTTAAAGAGCCAGGAAAAAAGYGTGTTACCACTGTGATACAGAAGGAAGCAGAAGAGGAAGTTATGGTACCATTACCTACTGATTCCCATTTTTATAGTGGAATAAAGGCAACAGTCCCAAACCCACTTTAATCTCCACTACCAATCTACAACTTGAAAACCACTAATGCAAATGGGAAAGGAAGATATTAAATAGACAACCACAATACTGACCAAGGGAAGCCACGGAGAACAGAAGCATTACCTATTACACTTTTGGCAAATGAAGCTCTCTTGAGGGTTGCCAGACCCAAGTCTCCTATTTTCACAGATCCAGTTGGTCCAGTAATAAAAATATTGTCACATTTCAAGTCTCTGTGAATTATTGGTGGAGTTCTTGTGTGCAAGAAAAGAAGACCCTTCAGGATTTGCCGACACCAACTCCGCAGAACTTTAGGTTTCATCACTTTAAATCTCTTCAGATACCTAGAGCACAACATACACACAAGTGGATATAAAAGAAGTGAAAACATTTTATTAGAGATGTGAGGGGCTTTAATAGCTGAAACTCCATTATGGATAAAAGCCCCTTATTAGATGCCACAAGAGCAGCATAGAAATATCCCAAAATTGAAAGAAATAGAGCTTTTCACAGCAGGAATTAGAGTAKTCATTTTTAGGGAGGATGAAAGTAAGTATTTTTGGTGCAAATACAACCAAATATTTGCAAGTCTAACAGTTCAGCAATTCATGTCATGCAGCTTTAGAATATGTTCATATATTCAAATCAGAAGAATAATGAAGTTTAACCTTAACCACAAGACTTTGACCTCTGTACCACGCATCTGCATTTCTTTTCATTTACCTGAAGCGCTGATTGGGAGGGGACATTTGGGGAAGATGTAGGGCCTGCTAATGCACTGGCAGAGAAGCACGCTGGCTCCCATTGGGGCTGAAAATCTGTTCCAGAATTCATGCCAACTGCTTTATATCAACCTTAACAAGACTGTCAGTACCAGAAGCTATTAATTAATATAGTTTAGGACATAACCTAGGGCACCTTCAGCTTCTAGAAGAGATTCTACCATTCAAGTGCTATTCCATTTGAATTCCCTAACAAAACATGCAAATACAAGCACAAAAGCAAGCACAAAACACACCCTGACAAATCCAAACGTCACAGGCGGAAGATGAAACACGCCAGAGAACAGCCGCAAGTTGCATAACCGAAACAGGGAAGCAGGCAGAGAGAGATGGAGGCCAAAATTCTGCCTGTCAAATCACTGCAGTTCAAATGCGGGGACAAACGACAGACACCAGAGAACAGCTCCATTTTTTGCTTTTATCTGGAGATGGCTTTTTTCAGCATACGAAAGTAGGATTTTGCTATAAATTTCTGCTGCTATTCTTAGTCCCCTCGCCTGGAGTGCAGTACTTACGTCTTCAGCGTTCCAGAGGTCATCAGCTCAGTAACCAGCACGATGCATCTTTTGCCTTTGGCACAGGATTCCCAGAAGTCGTAAAACCTCACGATGTTTGGGTGCTGTAGACCTTTCAACATTTCTGCTTCCTCTTTAAATCTCTGCCTCTCTACTTTTGTGAGTTTTCTGTCCTATAAGCCAAAATGAGACATTATTATTAGTGACGGACAAAAATAAAGGCGCTACATTGCAAGGGTATTCAGAATTTCAGATTTGTTTTATGCTTGTGTCAAGAGCAATTATAAAATCTTTTATGTAAGAGACCAGCAGCGTGTATGAACTAGGGCACTTGCCCTAAATCCAGTATCAAGAAGACAAAGAGGTGCCTGTGCTATGCCATGCTCATGACAGCACTAATATTTCAGGCACCACAAACACACCCGTGGCATGATGGATCAACTCTCAGCTATTTCTTCGTGTTTGGGTGTTGTGAGGCTCATTATCCGAGGGATTAATACCCACAGAATGTCATTTCCAGGTACAAATGTTCTCACAGCCAGGATGGCTCCCACTGCCCGCAGCTGCTTCTGGGATGCTCTGGCAGGGACCACCAGCTGAGATCTCTGCTCACCACACTGGGCTCTACAGCTGCTCATCCTGTTTATCTCRGGATAAATTAAAACCATACCACCCTCTAAAAAACCCAAACACATCCATTTTTCTATGTGCTGCTGTTCTGCTTAATTTTACAGACTTTTTCCTTTTTTTTTCGGTAAAGGAAGTGTTTCCAGCTGTCCATCAGCTTCTTCCACAAACTGCACAAGCATGGAAATACCTTAGATTAAAAATGTAAAAATGTCATGTTCTACTACTCTGTTTTTCTTAGAGAAATTTCTGGGCACTTCCCATAAGGTCTGGACTGTGACAYGAGCCTGCCCAGCACATGCAGAGCCCCCCCGTCCCTCCCACGGCTCAGCAGAAGCTCCTGGGTTGCCTGGACCTCACCGGCACACGGAGACTCCAACAGGAAGATTGGATACTCACTCTGACCTCTTCAGACAATGAAAAAGAGCAGAAGGGGAGTTCCACCCCAGACTCCACCATCATACCTGCCTGGTTTGCCCCCCTTGGCTGAAGCACTGCCCTCCCTGCCCTAGAAATGGAGCTTTTGAGATCTTTAGAAGGTGCAGTTATGTAATTGCTCTTACTCAGAGAGCCAAAGGCTCGTCAATCACCCAGATTAATTAGTTCATATTTTAACSTCAGACATCTTCCTTTTCTTGGGTCACTTAGGCATGTTTATATGAGGTGTACCCTTACGTACATGGAGTGAATTAACTGGGAACCCAGCTGATTTGTAGCCGAGATGCAGAAGGATCAGCCACTGCCATTTCCACAACCTGCCCTCACCCACAATCCCAGACAGCTCAAGATGGGAACGAGAATTCCCACGGCTACAAACGAGCCAGCGTCACGCAGAGACTTCATCAGAGGAAACCTGGGGTTGAAACCACGATTTGGCTCCTAGGGGATGACAAAACCCTGCCCACAGTGCTCTGCATGCAGGGGGGGGAGCGTTTCTGTTTGTTCTGGGGCTGCTGAGGGGGTTCTCCATTACCTTTGCGATTCGTGGAGCAGCATCAGAGCAAACATTGCCCGAGCAGCAGCAGCCCTCGGGCTGGGCAGTGCAGGGTGCCCTGTGGTGACCGGGCCTGGGTCCCCTGGGGCAACGAGGAGCACCTCATGCCCACAGAGACAGCGGCACACAGAACACCCACAGTCGAGCTAGGCAGCACCTCTGCTGCTCTATACCAGCTGCATTTTTTCTAAGGTAAAAAAAAAAACAGGAAAAAAAAAGCAGGCTGTCTAATGAGTCAGGYGAGAAGAGCCACAGAATTGCTCTCAAATCCATCACTTCTGCCCTACTGCTGAGTTTCCTCCTAATTTAAAACCTGTAGAATAAAYCAGAAACACTGCTGTTAAGGAAGAGAAGGAGCAAGTCCCTGTGCAAGGCAGGAAGAGCAGAGTGGGAGCTGGCAGAGAAAGGGGAAGGTGGCCACGCAAATCCAGCAGATTTGCAAAAACCTTTCCATTAAAAAAAAAAACCCAACAAAAAACACAAAAATCACCATAGTCCTGGACTCCCATTTCCACTTTTCTGAGCACTGTGAGAACTTTTCACTGCTCCTTTGATGGTAACTTTTAAAAATATCCTTCAGCAGACAATCATATTCTGTATGTTCTATATATTATGAGCAAGGATCATTYGGGCAACTGCAACAAAGTGATTCTGGAAGACAAGTGTGTGTTTTATTTGCAATTACAGTAGAAAAAAATCTGGATTTTTTTCATCAGAATGTTAGCTGAGCATTGTTTTCCAGCTGGAGAGGCAAGGCAAGGGCCAGAGCAGAGCGGCCACTCCTACGGCTGCASTCTCCACCACGGGAAGGGTCTCTGGTGCCATCAGGGCCCAATCAACCTCCTCTAAATTCCTCCAGGCTAAACTTGACACACGAGTCGCTGGTGAAAACATAAGCTGATTCTGAAAGGGCTTAAGGGTTGAAGTGTTTTCTACTCCGAAGCAGCAGAAACACCTGTTTAACTGCATGACTCACTCAGGGTTTAATCCAAACCCAAGAAACCTTCACTGGGGTCACAGACACTTATTCTCCATCATATAATCCACACAAGGTGAAATGTCCTCATCCTGAAGATAAGGGTGTAAGCCCGAAACGACCTCTGGGCATTAAACTTTAACATGGGGAACAGGATTCTGTGGAAAAGTCATGTCAAAGAAAGGTAATCATAGACTCATGGAATAGTTTGGGTTGGAAAGAACCCGWAAGATCATCTGGTTCTAACTCCCTGCCACAGACAGGGACACCTTCYACTAGACCAGGCTGCTTCCAGCCCCATCCAGCCTGGCTTAAATCCACTCAACTGGATTTAAGGCATCCTTTCCATAACTCAAATTTATTAAAATTTGGAGGAATAAAAGGAGTTTCCAGATTCATCCAAGGAGTCACAACCTTGGTGCACTCTGATGCAGCAGATGTTTCCARCTGCTGGACAGGAAGCCAAGCTACACACACGACAGCCCTGGTCCTCCATGGTCTCCCATGTGCAACCGCAGCAGCACACAGAGTGACAAACCAGCTCACTGCTCTGTCTGCTACACTGCATTCAGGGCACTACTGCTACCCTGGCCTTCCCCAGGCATGAGCCTTGGAACTCGGAAAACATTCTTCTCAGCATGATTCAGGGGATATCAGTACCAGTTTGCAGGTATTGACACACTTCCCCTCATTTTAAGGCGTTCACACCCCTCTCTTGGCTTTTTTCCTCCTTGCTGGGACACAAGAGTCCAGGCTCAGGAGATGACACTGTAATTCCATTTCAAAGAACTGAAAGCTGCTCAAGTCCACTACTCGGCACCAAGGTAAAATAAAATCCAAACTTCCGAAGGTCACAGCAATCGCACTGAGCTGGTCCRGCTTTGCCAGACAAACTGGAAATAAACAGAACCAAGCAAGATGCAAAATTGCTGGTTTTGAGTTACTGCTAGGAAAGAATCCATACATTTCACTTGTTTCTCTGTCTTAACAAACTGTGAGGAATAGTCTTAACCCTCTGCTGAGACTTTGACATTTTCTGATCAGAGCTCTTGCGCTTACAGAGCACTCCTGCAGCCCCAACCCAGACTGGGTGCTCTCAGCACATCTCAGGCACAGCAGCACACAGACACCATCGCTTCACACACAGCCCAAAGGGCTTGGGCCCCTCATTTCACCTGTCCTATAGGTAAATCTAATTAACTGGGCTGGGGTTAGACAAGGGATCCTTCCCTATGACAGGCAATCTGGCAGACAGGTGTTAAACCAGCGGTGAGAAGAAGTTCTATATTGTGAGCTACCTTTACTTCATCCTTCTCCTGGTTTTCCTGTTTCAAATCAGATTGCAACTGTCTGGTCAGTTTTAAGCATCAAACCACTCAAAGCTACTCAAATCTTTTTTCAAAGAATAAGTAATTCCGAAGGAGCTGAAGGAGTGTAGATTTAGATTGGATATGAGGAAGAAATTCTCGGTCATGAGGGTGGTGAGGCCCTGGCACAGGTTGCCCAGAGAAGCTGTGGCTGCCCCATCCCTGGAAGTGTCCAAGGCCAGGCTGGACAGGGCTTGGAGCAACCTGGGATAATGGAAGGTGTCCCTGCCCATSGCTGGGGGTACAACAAGATGGGCTTTAAGGTCCTTTCCAACTCAAACCATTCTGTGATCCCGTGAATTCCCAATTAGCACTTTATAGCCTCACTCTCSGTAAATCCTACACCCATTCAAACTGGATTAACATGATACATGCAGAAGGAAGCTATAAAAAAGTGAATATCCTATCTATAATCAAATTTCTGCTAATCCAACACATGTATGTTCTCTGCTTCTCCCTACTCATCACAGGCAGGGCGAAAAAATGCCTCTCTTTGTTAACATAAAATTTATCCCTTCAGTAAGTTCCTTAGTGGGGAACAACAGCAAAGATGGGAATTAGTAAGTAAATGTGTTAACAAAAGGAAAGGAAAAACTTACAAATTAAATTTCTGGAATGGCACCCAAATTAACAGCAGAAACATGTTCGGTTAGTCATCCCCAAGCATCATTTCCTCCAGGTTGTAACATATGGGCTCTGACTAAGGCTCTGAAAGTTATACAAGCAGGAGACTGGCTTTCACCTGAGCCTTCAGAAGATTTCCAAGATTAACAAATAAGGTCAAGTTTCTTGCCTAATTCCTTGTGAAGGGCAAACAGATTTGCAAATCAACTTCATCCCCCCACGATGAAGAAAGCRGTTCTTGCAAATAAAACCACACAAATTTTTCACATTCAATGCCTAGAACCATGTAGCAGCAGGGTCTGGAGCACAGCTGTTGCCAACAAAAAAGTTATGCTGCTTTGCAGTTTCACAGTGTTTCTTTAATTTTCTCCTTTTAAAGTCTTGAATTTTCACTAATTTTAAAAAAAATTTAAACTACTTTAAACACTTGGATAGCTTACCTACCTCTTGGCCTACGGACTTCTGCGTCCAGCTAGCCCGTAAATACTGTTTTCTTGAGGGGATTGTGGGGTTTTTTGTTGTTGTTTTTCGGTTTGGTTTTTTTTAATGTTTAAACTGGCATAGTTGCATTTACTGATGGTTATTTAATTTTGTCTCATTTTGGAGAGATGAAGGCAGGTAGAATCATTAGGTCAGCAAACGAGGGCAGGGCTCATCTCTGTCATGCAGAAGCTGTAACATACCTGACCCATATTAGCCATGAAGAAAACCGAAGAAGTGCTTCTGACCCAGGGACAGAAATCAAATACCTACATCAGCAGAATGAACATCTGTTCAGATCATTACATTTTCACATCTGCGTGCCAAATATGTATTTTTGCTCATGTACTGCAACTACTCTGCTAATCAGAGATGGCCTTGAGATATGAAATCAGCCGTGGTACCCACTGCCAGCTGTCTCCTGTGGAACTGTCTGTTGGTTTCCCACAGATTTATGGACACAGGCACAGTTCTGGTCTGCCCTACAGTTCGACAGTGACATGCACCACTTGGGGGGAACAGCCACCAGCCTCCCCAGATATTGCACAGAGTCAGTCAGAATCACTTTGCTCAACAGTGAACTTGGGATGTGTCAGCTGGTACCTGCATATGACTATTATTTCACATAATTACAGAATGGGYTGGATTGGAAAGGACCTTAAAGATCATCCTGTTCTACCCCCTGCCATGGGCAGGGACACCTTCCACTATCCCAGGTTGCTCCAAGCCCCATCCAACCTGGTCTGGAACACTTCCAGGGATGGGGCAGCCACAGCTGCTTTGGGCAACCTGTGCCAGGGCCTCACCACCCTCACAGGGAGGAATTTCTTCCCAATATCCCATCTAACCCTGCCCTCTGGCAGTGGRAAGCCATTCCCTCCTTATCCTGTCACTCCATCCCTAGTCCAAAGTCCCTCTCCAGCTCTCTKGGAGCCCCTTTAGACACTGGAAGGAACTCTAAGGTCTCCAGCTCTCCCATCCTGTTCAGTAAATTCTGTATTGTCTGCACTGCCTCTTCAGTTTTCAAAACTTACATTACAAAAGTGTTCAAATTTTAAAAATTCAAAAGCCTTTATAAATAAAGATGAACGATAACACATTTCAGAACAAAAAGAACCCCCAACAATTTTTGTCTTTAAATTGAAAAACTTAGTCATTTATTGCAATCACATTTCGCATTTCACAGTAAGACTTGTTTAATCTACTATCAGAGGAATCAAGGATTTCTCCCAGACACATAAGTGGGAGCCAAAGCAGGCTGAGACATGCAGCAACTGGGACTGTGAAGGGCTCAAGGTACCACTGAAGTGGCTGCTCTATGCCTTTAGTATTATCCTTCCTATGCTATAAATGCTTAACAGCGTCCAGGACCTTTCGTTCCCACACCCTGTACACTCAGTTATAAACACTTATCACTTAAAGCAATCCTAAAGGATAAAATCCCCTCTCTGTGAACAAACAGCAGATGCCATCAGACAACTTGCAAATCAGGAAAAAAAATTTTACAGCTTCATTCCCTATCAGAATCCAGCCAACATTCTTCTTCACTAAGTCACCCTTGGTGAAGTTACAGCCTGCTATTTGTCAGTGGCACTAGTGAAGCGCAGGCAGGTTTCCCAGGGGGAAATTCATTTTCCAAAGGCATAAAAAGCAGCCCTTGTCCCCATGGATACTCACAATTCAGTGAACAGGAGCTACGGAACAGGCTGAGGAAGATTTACTTATTTGCCTGAGTCATTGCTAGAAATATATGGAAAATTAGGAGTTGAATTCAGATCTTTATGGCTAAATTTGGCATGGCAGAAAAGGCTGAGCCTGCTTTTTTGCTGGATGCAATCATAGCTTGCTGCTTTCTAAATTGATTAAGGCACATGTCAAAGCCTTATGGCAGAGGAACACTGTGATTCACATCTTCTACTGAACCTCAGAACTGCAGCAGCTCATCCTGCAAGGGCAGGAGGAAAGGAAGTCAACACCTCCAAYCACCAATCCCAACTCAAGAACTACAAAAACACTCAAGAAACCAAACACCATGGGCAGAGCATGCGTTTTAYAGATGAAAACCTCACAACATAATTGCACCATGACAACCAATGCTTAAACAAAAAAAGTTCTTGTCACAAGCAATTGAATTAATTTCAGGTAGTACCTCATTACCTTCCTTAACTACCAGTGCTTTACAGGCTCCACATAAGCTTGTGATTGCAGATGAAATACCAAAACAGTTCTGACCTGCCTCACAAAACACCTTTTTCAAAGGAAATTCTAAAATCAATGCATGAAAAAAGCTGGACAAACTCCATGACACCAGATCCCCTCTGAAAGGAAAAAACTCTAACCACGAAAAAACCACTTTAGGCATGTCATGAGAACCTGGTGTTGCAGTATTTTCTGGAATTCCTTCTGAGCACAGCRTTCATTGAAGTTTATGCAAAAACTGGTTATGTTTTTAAACAGAATTTTGCTTCACCTACTTCCTGTGACCCATAAACACAGTAACTGGGCAGGTAAATCATCCTCATTCCAGTGCTGGGCTTGTCAGCACCGTGCACCAGCGGAGGAGGGATGCTCCAGCCATCCCGCAGCGGCTCAGTCCCAGGCTGGCCCACAGCAGGAGTGGAGAGAGACATTTCAGTGCTGCTGCCTAAAAAATCGGCTTCAGAGAGGTGGAAAATGGGCGGGGAGGAGCCAGAGAGATGTCCCTGCCCTCAAAGGGCTGTGCTTCCCAGTATGCCGTGACCATTAAAACTTGCCTCAGCACCAGTCCAGCAGGAGGGTGCTCTCATGCTGAGAGGAGCCATCCCCTTTTTGCTTCTTCCTCACCTCCTTACTCTAGGGCAGTTTTCAAATTAACTTATTTTATAGGTATGAAATCCCCTTATATTTTCTGGTCTAGTGGAAGGTCATGGAGGTTGGAAGATGATCTCCTAGGTCCCTTCCAACCCAAACCATTCTAGGATTCAAYGATTCTCTTTGCTATGTGTTTGCTACACACACGATATTGTTCCTAAAGAAGAGGGATGCCAGCCCTTGCCCACTCGAGGCCCTGTCACAGAAGCCCTACCACCCCCTGCAGCCTGCCAGGAGGTACCAAAACCGTTGCTATTTACCCCATGTTACCAAACAGTGTGCAAATGTTAATGCTCCACTGGCCAATGAGCTTCGCCAGCCAAAATTAACACAGTATGAAGAATTAGCAGAACAAGCAAAGTTTGATTTAGCTTCGCTCCGGCAAATTTAATCTGAGGGCAGCATTCAATCCTGCCTTTCTAACAAGCAAACAGCATTTTCATCCCATCATTGCTACCGTTTCCCATCCTATTATAACCCAGCAATTTCATACTTCAGTCTGTAAAACACTCTTAAAGTGAAATATTCTTACCAGCGAATTAATCATAATCCACCAGGAACCCTAAGCAGGGAACAGTATGCTCAGTTGGTCTGTCCAACTGAGGTTTAGGTACTCTCCAACTCAGTTCCCCCACGGAGACTCTCCAAGCCACACGCTGGTTTCTCTYGCTCCCCTGTTCTCCCCTACCCTCTGTGGCAGGATGGAGAGTAGAATACGTATTTTCTGCCTCCCAAATAAAGCCCTTGGACTGTGTTGGATTTGTCAATGAACCCCAGGTTAGGCAGCCTTACCAATCCTAGAAGATAGCCACTGAACAGCCCTTCAGACTTTGTGACTACCTGACCTTAACAGTGGGTCATCACAGTCTTCAATTACGTACTAAAGACATTTATTTCGGGAAACTACCTCAAAAAAGTTAAAACTAATAAGAAAACCACCACAAACCCACAAAACACCCCAAGATTCCCCACCAAAACAGACAGACAGAGTAACCTGCAGGAGAGATTTTCAGAGTTCTTTGAATCATCGTTCCTATGCAGCAATGAATACACCTTTAATGTGATCACTCTTCTCACAAAATCACCTTGTGTCACATAAAAGCAGCACTAAAAGGCCATTTCTCACTTGCTTCTGTGCTGAGCATCAGGAGGTCCCCTCRGTTACAGAACCATAGACTCTCCTGACCTGGAAGGGACCCAAAAGTACCATTGAGTCCAACCCCTGGCCCTGCACAGACTGGGCCAACACCACTCTGTGCATCCCTGAGAGCATTGTCCAAACGCTCCTGGAGCTCTGGCAGCCTTGGGGCCGTGACCCAAGCCTTTTCAGGGCTCCACAATCCCCTGCAGGAAGAACCTATCCCTGATCTCCAACCTAAACCTCCCTGACAAAATTTCATGCTGTTCACTCAGGTCCGATCATTGGTCATCAGAGAGAAGCAGTGCCTGCCGCCTCTACTGTCCCTCAGGAGGAAGCTGCAGACCACAGTGAGGTCTCTCACCATCACCATCATCATTGCCATCATCAGTCTTGCTGGCCAGAGCTGCAGCAGCCACCTCGAGCTCTCTGTGCAGGWGAATATCTTGTGCCATCCATTGTGCCATTGTCCTTTATCACCCCAATGACTGCAGCCTGATCGAGTTGGACATATTTTATCTTGTTCCCAGTGGAGAGCTGTGTTGGTGCCAGGCAAGCAGGGAAAACCTGCCCACGCAGCCTTCAGTATTAAGTTGAGCATCTCAGAACTTTTCATGTATTTGTTTCCACAAAACATRTAAGACTGACCAAGTTCATACGTGCCTTTGTACAGACATGCTRAACTCAATTATACTGAGGGATAGGAATGTAGAATAGCCAGACAACAGAAAAGTGATGGGTCTTTGCACAGATCTCAATTTAAACTCTAACAGTGGCTCAATGGATCCTGGACAGAAACTTTCTCAGTTCTTCCCTCACACTGTGGCCTTCTGAGCCTCCTACACCAAGTCATTTAATGTTTCTGTGCCCACGTTTTGCATTTCTAAGACACACAGAAAAATGGTAARGAGTTCCTTGGTGCACTCTGGAGATCTATGGATGAGCAGCACCCTAACGAGTACTATCACRAGCTCTTCTCATCCCAACCTGCTTCTAGTTTTAGCTAGGGACCTTTGGGGGGAAAATACAAGAAAATATTCCTTTAACATAACTTGTTCTCTCTGTTTTGAAAAAAACATCCTTGCAGAGGGCCACGTAATTGCAAATAGCCAACTTCCCCCGGAAATATTCAAGGCCAGGGCTTAGAGTGACCTGGTCTAGTGGAAGGTGTCCCTGCCCATGGCAGGGGGTGGAACAGGATGAGYTTTAAGGTCCCTTCCAACCCAACCTATCCTGTGATTCCATGGTTCTATAAACTCCTGCACTTGGAAAGTCATGAGCCTCAGAGACCCTCAAGCTGCTCCAGCAGCTCTTGTTCTGCTCTTGTTCCAGCCCTGCTCCAAGGCACGCAGCACCCAAGAAAGGACCAACTGCTCACTGCTGCTGCTGGACGTAAAATTCAAAAGAAAAGACATGTGGGAAGAATACAGCRTGGACACAAAGGAAAAAGCAGTAGCCCATTCTTTCTGCTATAACAACTCAAGAGACTGGACAAGCATTTGTTGTAGCAATGCTTGCAAAGCTCTGGGAAAGTGAGGACAGGGACCTTTCACTGTCACAAAGCCACTCTTCAGATTGGGGTATCCCAGCTCCTGAATGTTTAACAGAGTCATGTGTCTCGAGTTTGGAAATGTCTTCCTTGGGAACCTTTCTAAGTGCTGAAAGGAGCTGTCACTTCTGGTGCATTCCTAACACCACTTGACAACCTGTTAGAAAACACTCCAAGGCAAATGCTGCACTCCTGGACAGGATACATTCATCAAAGTCTCCCATAATGGTTAGGAATTAAGCTGAAAGCATCCCATTTGTAACAAAATAGCTCCTTTTTCTTGCTTTTCCCTCCTGCAAAGCTTGACATTCTATAGCCCTGCTCAAAAGAATAACAGGAGCTTGTCAGCCAAAACACGCTAAGAGTTAAAATGTCTCCATCCCTCGCATAGCAAGGCATGAAAGGGTAACATCAACATGGGTATGTGAAACAGAGATCTGGGCCACTTTCCAAGGAGATTATATGTTTGGGTTGATAAAGATAATAACATTGACATAATAAACTCAGATTTCTGCAATGCATTTGCTTCACATTAAGAATTATAATGAAACAGAAAATATCCGTTTACATAAATTAATTAAAAACTGGGTAAGCAATAAATATACATGTTCTTGAGGATTTTTATGAGGTTTTGCAGGGCTCAGGTTTTGTTCTAACAAAGTGATTTGCATTTTTACAATGAACTGTGAAAAAAGCCCATCGTTACTAACAAATGCAACACTTTGGAAAAAATTAGGAGTGTTGCAGCATAAAGGTGACAGGTCACAAASAGGGACTGAGCTGCTTGTGTAAGCTGAGTGTGAGCAGCCCARCAATGGTGGGGCTGGAGAGCCAGCCTGGCCACGCACTGATCCCAACAGAGCCAGGGAGGCAGCACAGCCTGGGCTGCAGGGCTGGGGAGCCAGCAGAGCCTGAAGTACCCTCCTGCTGAGAAGAGCATCTCCCAGCGCAGAGAGCACCATGCCCCTTGGCATGGATCCAGCTTTACAGATGGGCTGTGAGAACTAGTGAAGAATTGGGCCATGCTGTCCATGCCTAAGGAGTTCAGGCTTCACAGTTTATCTGAGAGAGAGTCAAGGATTACCAGATTCATTGAAGAAACTCTTACAAACCAAGGTACATAGAGGAGGCTCGATTAGACAGCCACAGTAGTACTTTGTGACTTCAAGTCTGTGACACCATTCTGTTACAGCCCCAGTTATAAGACACATGACCTTGGCTACAGTCCCGAAATACTGATTCAAATGGCTGTTATCAAATGCAAAGAAAGTCCAAATCTTGACTAGACAGGACCTAGGAAAKCATGAAGTCAGCAGCTCCAAATCTAAACAAATGTGAGTGATGCTCAGTGATAGGAGTCCCTGCAGCCCATCATGACAAGAACTTGAAAACTGGGTAAGCAAAAAAAATCCAACCAAAACAACCCCCGTCTTGTACTTGCAGTTTCCCAGCTGGTGGGCACAGACACATTCCTTAYGAGTTGGTGTGTTCAGACTCCTTGATCACAGCTGTTTAGCAAGTTAAAATCTGTGGCCTACAGCAGTATGGATTTTATAATGCAAGGATTGTTACATGTATTTAACAACCAACATCRGACAGAGACTCTAGAGAAAGGAACATTAATCAGAAAACACTACATATAATTTTCTGAAAGATTTCAAGAATAGAATCATGGAATGGTTTGGGTTGGAAGGRACCTTAAAGATCATCCTGTTCTACCCCCTGCCAYSGGCAGGGACACCTTCCACTATCCCAGGTTGCTCCAAGCCCCATCCAACCTGGYCTGGAACACTTCCGGGGGGATGGGGCAACCACAGCTTCTCTGGGAAACTTSTGCCAGGGCCTCACCACCCTTACAGCCAAGAATTCCTTCCCAATATCCCATCTAACCCTGCCCTCTGGGAGAGGTAAGCCATTACTCCTTGTCCTGGCACTCCAGGCCCTTGTCCAAAGTCCCTCTCCAGCTCACATGAAGCCCTTTTAGGCACTGGAAGGGGCTCTAAGGTTTCCCCACAGCCTTCTCTTCTCCAGGTGAACACCTCCAGAGCAGAGGGGCTCCAGCCCYTGGAGCATCTTCGCGRCCTCCTCTGAACTCYCTCCAACAGCTCCACATCCTTCTGATGTAGGGGCCCCAGAGCTGGGTGCAGTGCTCCAGGTCCTACCAGAGCAGACTAGAGGGAGAGAACCCTCTCCCTCAACCTGCTGGTGATATAGCGCAGGATCCAGATGGCTTAAGAATACTCAAAAGAYTTTCAAATTGGAAAACTAGGTTATGGAAAAGAATTGCCTGGTAGTTCRAGCTTCATACTCAGATTTCATTGAGTAGTGCAAGAAGATAGTGTTTACAGAGATTATTTGCTAAAAAAGGTTTGTTGTATGTTTAATCACATATTGTTTCCTACATTCATAAAACCCAACATTAGTTCGAAAACATACAGAAACCTTCCACTCTCTGTTCTCCCTCCCTCCTACAAAACACTCAGCTGAGAGGAAAAAAATGCAAAAGTTGACTTTACCAACTCCCTTCAGAGAAGGATATATAACGATGAYGCTGCTCTTGGCTACCTTGACATGTACCTACGCAAAGCAAACAAATATCCTTTCAATCTGYCTGCTGTTTGACCTCATGCACACTAATAAGGTACTAAGGAACTGAAGAACCCACCCTCAGAGAAGCAGCCCAACAGAAGAATTTGCCCTCCTCTATCAATTTCAGTAAATAACAGGACTAAAATCTCTTTGAATTAAACATCTAAAGAAAAAAAMCAGTAGTTTTTTATTAACGTATCATATTAATTGGAGTGAACAGCACTTCATTTGATTGCTTGGATTTGGTTTTGGTGTTTTTTAAGAAAATCGCATTGCCTGCAAAACGTAGGATTGAAGAACCATTTGGTTCAATGCACCTTAAACAAAATGGTTCTGTATTCAATCCATAAATAACATTACTGGTATACATTTCCTTTAAGAAGTTTTAAAAAATAAGTTTTCTCTCTGACAACGGATCTTTTTGCTCTGTAAAACTTTTAAAACACAAAATACAGCATCGTGAAAAACATGACTAGAAGTTTGGAAAATGACCTGGGAACTATGCCTAGTTTTCATGTGATTTTAAAAGGCTTTGCAATTATTTTTTTAACTTTACAAAATTCAGGTACTTCATTTCTCCTTAGAGGCTTTTCTATTAATAAGGACCAATCAATACGCCCATTTAAGATTGCAAAGGCCGGTGTCTCTGAGGTCCCTGTGACTGCATAGCATGAAAGCTTTTTCCTACTGTGAAACAACAGCTTAATTACTAGTGAAAGAGAACCAGCAATTCGAGTAAGACTTTTTTAATCACCAGCAGTAATGGACGCTCACTGTACAGAATGTAAACSCTGGGACTGTGCTTCCCACAGTCCCCAGGATAAGAGACATGTGAGTACACGAAACGGCTTCATCAGTCAACAAGTTATTGTGCAGTCTTGGGGAAAATGGTACTTGTACCGAAAAACGAGAGCACAGATGTCTGCAGAGTGGGCTGGAAAAAAAGCAAGCAGTGTATTAACCAGGTATCACTAGTAACTGCCTTACCCTGGGAAAAAGAAATGTTGTAGGATAGATCCTTGCAGGAAAATGTTCAAGACCATCACTGAAATTAAAAGCAAAACAGATACCCTCAAATGATTCTATTTACCTCATTCTCAGTAGTCATTGTTTCTGTCTAGCACCTCTATAACCCTGACTCAGCTTTGCCTTTCCCCGCCATGCAGTCCCAGCTGCCCCTCAGGCCCCAGCCCAGGCTCGTGTGGAAGGGCATGTCCTCAGCAGCACAGAGGCATAAGGCAAGGCCTAGGCTGAGGATTGTCAAACTTGATTTCCTTTTATAATGAGGCAACCCACCTAGTTGATTGGGGGAAGCCAGTAGACATAATCTTTCGGGATTTCAGTAATGCTTTTGATACTGTCTCTCACAGGATCCTTCTGGACAAACTGTCCAGCCACCAGACGCACAAACAGGCCATGTGGTGGGAGACCAACTGTCTCACGGGTTGGGCACAAAGGGTGACAGTGACTGGGCTGACATCAGACTGGCACACGTCTCTATTGGGGTTCTCCAGGGTTCCATCCTGTGTTCTTCAACATCTTCACCTGGACTCAGGACTGGAAGGGATATTAAGTTTGCAGATGATACAAAATTGGAAGGAAAGAGCTGCCAACTCCCTCAAAGGCAGAACGGCCCTACTGAGAGACCTGAACAACTGAGAGGGCTGGGCAATCACCAACCATATGAAGTTCAACAAGGGAAAGTGCTGGATCCTGCACCTGGGATGGGGCTACCCTGGGCGTACGGGCTGGGGAATGAGACGCTGGAAAGCAGCACTGTGGAAAGGGACCTGAGGGTCCTGGATGATGGAAAATTAAACATGACTCAGCAGTGCCCTGGCAGCCAGGGTGGACATCCATGTCCTGGGGGACACCCGGCCCAGCACGGCCGGCTGGGCCAGGGAGAGGATTGTCCCTCCTGCTCTGCACTGGGGCGGCCTCACCTTTTAGTGCTGCGGGCAGTTTTGGGCACCAAATGTAAGAAAGATCTAAAGGGGTTGGAGAGGGTCCAAAGGAGGGACATGAGGACGGTGAAGGGTCTATAGGAGGAACCACAGAGGAGCAGCTGAGGTCAGTTTGACTGTTCAGCCTGGAGAAGAGAAGACTGAAGTCAAACCTCGCCGGGAGCTGCAGCTCCTTCCAAGGGGCACCGCAGGGGCAGCTCCAATCTCTGCTCCCTGTGACAGGGACAGGACCTGAGGGAACGGCTGGAGCTCTGCCACAGGAGGGTTAGGTTGGGTATCAGGGAAAGGTTCTTGCCCCAGAAGGTGGTTGGGCACTGAACAGGCTTCCCAGGGAATGGTCACGGCCCCAAGGCTGCCAGAGCTCCAGAAGCGTTTGAACGAGGCTCTCAGGGACAGGGTGGGATCATTAGGGTGCCTGCGCAGGGCTAGCAGTTGGACTCCATGATCCTTGTGGGTTCCTCCCAACTCAGGAGATTCTACGGTTCTGTGGCCAAGGGGATCTCCTCATGCTCAGTGCTCTCCTGGCCTCGGCCCTGCTTTGCTGGTGTATTTTAAGGTCTTCCAGTATTATGGTGCACTGGATGGACAGAAGCAAGTGAGAAATGGCTTTTTAGCCATTTTTAGACTTGGATGATCCTTGTGAGCCCCTTCCAACTCAGAATATTATGTGATTCTGTGATGGCGAAGTATGACCAGGAATAATTGTAAAAACTTCCTAGGGAAATCAGGGAAGGTGGTCAGGTGTGTGTTTTGCATAAAATGCTTTTGTTCAGAATCTCTAAAGGGACACTCTGTCCTTTGTGAAACAGCACTAAGAAGAGATTTCAGCATCTCTTCATGAGCAATCACAGGTTTCAATTTCAGTATTTTCAGCTCTTTAAATTATGTATAAAATATCCCATTTTATGTTTGTATTAATTCTTTTATACTTTATTTCTTTACACATTTTCTATAGAAATTTCAGCGAGGTCTGGATTAATACAAGATACAGCAGACAGAGAGGATGAATTCATTTAAGTTTACGACTAATTAAACTCATCATTAGAGTAATCACAAGCGTCTTGCCATCAATTCTTGCCCAATGTCTTCCAAACTCTCCCAACATATCCTTTTTGTATAATTGCAGAGGAAATGCAGGTAAGACACCATAATAAATAGCACAAGTAAGGCATGAAAATGCCTTAGAAGCTTACGTAAGAGGGCAGGGCTGTCTTTAAAACTCATTGGCACATTAAAACCCAAGGCCACACACTCACTTGCCATGGACTATACCCAAGTTCAAAGCACACACCAGAGTTTCAATCGACCTGAAAGTCCAACTGAACTCAGGAACAACAGTTTGTGCTTTTCTTTGCAGCTCACGCTGATGTGTAGCTGGGGGGGGTACTGAAAAGTTCAGAAAGCACAGTTTTAAACAAAGGGKTTTTTTTAAAAAAAAACCRAAACAAATAAACAAAAAAAATCACTGTGCATTTTGGCAGCTGTTTATCCTCGTCTGCACACACTCTATCAATGGGCTTCACTCCCTGAAAGCTGCCAGGGATTTCTGGGCCTTCATATTTGTTCCCAAACAAAAGCTTTACCACGGATACTGTGCACTGCCTTAGTGTTCGCTTCTCATCCACACCGGGATCACAAAGGGTTTTACAGATGCTAATTTTGCCAGGTCAYAATTTTGCAGAAGGAGAGAGATGCAGGGAGAAATGACCACCAGCCTGAACCCACTTGTGCTGTCCCTTTCCACACGGTTTCCACAGGACTATCCCCAGACAGGCAGAGATGTCAGCCAGAGCCCACCCTGCAAGCATCATGACCCAGAATATGTTGGACTTACTGTGCACGTACAGTAAATTAACACATCCACACGTCAGAGCTGGGCTGAGTACAGCCTGCCCACTCACCTCAGATCCCTGTCCACCACGCACAGAGCCCTCAATTTCCTAGGCAAAATGTATAGACTCATCCAGTGGAGATGCCCATGGAAATYTGGGTGTTTGACAGCTCTACTAGCATCGCAGGAAGTGTACAGGAGCCCTGTTTTCTTCCTCCTAGTGGTAACTATACCTCCAAGGTCTCCATTCTACAAATCATTACCCTGTCAGAAAGCCAGGCAGCACCAAATTCGACATAYAACGCTTCTCTGACTAAACACCATCTGCCTTCGTGTGCCAAAGAACGACTCCAGTCACAGACAGGCAGCACTACTCTCCAGAAGAGCACCAGTGGAAGTGATTCATGCCATTATTAAATAATACTGTTCATGTTCTGCTAACAGAAGCACAAGGACCCATTTTTGGTTAAGAAAACACTGTCAAGGTCCACCRGTTTAATTTTATTCTGAAATGGGAGCATATGGAAAATGGTGCCCTAGGGAATAGTGGTATTCTCCTCAAGATGTTCTTGCCAAAGGAAACATTTGGAAGGAAAGCAGGTGTGATTGATGAGATGGCTCACAACTGTAAACCTTGGCCACAACAGCAACACCATTTCCATTTCATTTTGAGCTATATCAAGAAGAAAGAAAAGCAACTATATTACTGTAAGAGAAATACAGGAAGGGAGGAGGGCAAACACATACTCATTCCGTCTCCTTATAGAAACCATACTGTGTGTTAAAATAATGCCTAGTAAAAGCAGTAATAATCTAATAACCTTTCCAATAAAGTGTTATTATTTCACAAAAAAACCCTTTCAACATAATGATACTATAGTAACCAATTTAAAGCTGATTTACCACTACAACAAATCAGATTAGTCTCTCTTTCGTTATTACTACTGTCTCTCTTTACCAACCTTAAGTTAATAACCAACGATTTCTTCTAGTCTATTTACTTGGTTGCTTCACTAAATACTCACTGAGCCAGGAACAGACCTACTCTCAAGAGATGAGTTTTTGCAGAARAACAAGCATTAACCTCAGTGCTTTAGCCTCAGCCCAAAATGACACACTAATGCTTCATTGCTTTGGAGATTTAAGTGTTGCGTTTTTCCTCTGCTATGGCCGAGACCCACCACGTATGTCCTGACAGTATCGGCACCAGCTCAACACTTTCAGATTCCCCTGAGCAGAAGGTAGCACACAATACAGCATCCTTGGGAAGATTGTACTCCATGCCACCTTTGTAACATCATTCATCCAGCTCAGGCAGCCARCACGGGGTTCCTACTTCCAGGATGCTCACCCTGTGCATGCTGCCTTGCTGCAGTGCCTCTGCAGCCASGTCAGGCAGCGGCTGGAAAGCTGCCCAGTGGAAAACGACCTGGGAGTGCTGGTTGACAGCAGCTGAATATGAGCCCAGGTGGGCAAGAATGCCAATGGCAACAGGGTTGAATTAGCRGTAGTGTGGTCAGGAGTACCAGGTGGACTGGGCACTGGTGAGGCCACAGCTCGAGCTCACGGCGTCTCAGCCACCAAAGCACTGTCATCATCTCTGCACGCTGAGCAAGTCAGACAATTTACTTGCACAGAGCAACATTTCGCTTAAAAACAGTCCAGACCTCCAGTGACGGATAAGCCACCATCAGGTCACATCAGTTTATCTCTGCTCTCAAGTTCAAGGCTCAGCTGGCATCAGACATTTGGGTGAGTTTTCTGATTCTGAGCCTCCAGCCATCACCAACAGCTCCAACAAAAATCAAACCTATAAACAAAAGTGTAAATGCACAACCTGAGAGGCACCAAGGCTCATGAGCAGAATAAGAGCCTTTTGTCCTGTTTTTTTTTTAAATAGGAAGCACCATCTGGAAAACAGAAATCTTTGTTTTTACAGGTATGTTCAAAACTCAAGGATTCATGCAGTGGCAAACTTGACATAACTTCAGGATACTTAAAAATAGATATTTACAAATTAAAGTGGGGKTTTTTTTAATGTTTCTCTCTCTGAAGTTTCCATCTGGCACTAGTACATAGCAAGTATTGAGCAAAATCTGAAAATTTTTGACAATATGCTCCTGATGTTCGAAAAAAGAGACAAGCAGTAGCTTAAGGTCTCAGCAGAAAGTTTCTTCTTGTGGAAGCCTCCTACGTGAGAAAAGCCAAGGTCAAGTGCAGGACATGCCAGATAATCAATCTTGTTCAGCAACCTCCATCTCAAAACAATTAGAATTCTKGCCATGTCATTCCTAAAGCAAACCTGTGCTAAACCTTTACTCCTCCTCGTTTAGTTTGCTTGAAGCCAGTTGAGACACAGTCCTTCCCAAGCCAGCTTCATCCCCTAGCCTTCACAGCTCTCTTCTTTATAGTGACTTTTCCCTCCCTTTGCCTTTCTACAGTTATTACATCCCTCTTGGCTTTCCAGGCTAACCGAGCTGCGGTCCAGCCTTGCTTTAGAAGCAAGGTTCTCCCCTCATTTACTCACTCTGGTGGCCTGTCACGACATGTTCTTCCCTCTGGAAGACAACTGGCAGGGCAGTCCCCRCACCCAGACAAGTCACTGCTGCTCTCGGGGGCTCCATTCCTCTGTAGCAGAACGGGGACAGTTTTTGTTGACTGGCTGTTATTTGAAGTTATGCACCATAAGCCTTACACGATCTAAAACCAGTTCAACCCACTGTTAATGAAATAAATGCAAACAGAACTTGCCAACAGCTCCATTTAAAGATGAGATGACTATTCAGTTTAGGTTGGCTCCTTACCAAACTAAACCAAACTTATATAATCCATGTGCTGCTTCAAATAACARTGCTCACAGGACTTGCCACATCAATGTCAATGCAAACCTTGTGACACTGAGTGTGTGACCAATGCCAGGGCATAGAGTAAGAGAATTGCAGCAACTGGGTCTGGAAGTCACTGGGTCTGGAAGTCACCAGGAGATATCATCAGTCTGCTCTCTTGCTCCAAGATAGGAGCAATGATTTCTAAATTATTCCTGACAGACCTGCACACAGGTCCAGTGAGTCTGCCTAAGGAGAATTTGTCAATGTCTAATTGCTCTTAGTTAGAAAGGTCTCCCTGTTCTCTAACCTACCTGTCCTTAGTTTCATTTCGAGCCCATTAATTATTTGCCTGTACATGGTGGSCATGAAGAATCATTCACTCAACTCCTCCTTTAAGAAAGCGTTTGGGGTTTTTTTCAGATACTATCCCTCAAATGGACAAACCATCTCTCACTACCAGCCACATACTTGAGATSTCTCTGTGCTGTCGTAACCATGTGCTGGATTCTGAAGGACTAGTTCACATCCTTCTTGAAGTGAGGTGCATGCAGTGGTTTGCTCTGGAAAGCACATACTCGGTTATCCAAGGGAAGTGCCAAACATTTTGTATAATAAGGCTGGGGAACATCAGTTGAGAGCAGAGTTCATGGTTCACAACTCCCCTGCTGATACATATCCCTGCTTTTGGGAAGAGCAGAGCCTCGACAGGTGGTCAACAGAATCTTAATTAAAATTAATCTGAAAAGCAGACAGCATTACAACACTCAGCACCAGCTGAGGTAAATGTGACTGCTCAGACTTTGAGCCATAGCTTTAGTTTACCTGTGGGGCCAGGTACACAATACTGCTCGAATCCATTTTTTGGAAAACCTTTCAGGTCTCAGTGCACTCACTCTGCTTTAGAACCACAGGACAAGGCAYTCCAATTCAAAGAAAAACCCAGGAAAGGCTACAGGCATTGCAGCATTCAGGATATTAATCTTTCAACAGAAAYAGCTTTTCAGAAAGGCCTGAAGAGGGTCATACATCCCAATTAGATACATTCCTCCTGAAGCAACACCTCAGAGGAGGCTGTGCATCCTCCTCTCCCAGCAACCGTGTACCCATCTGTACCACCCTGGCCAGCCCACTCGTGCTCATCTCCCCCCCAGCCCCACTGCTCTATGCAAGTGGTGCCTGCTGTCCCTGCCCACCACGGCGAGGCAAGTGGCCAGGCAGACACCAAAGGTGCTGCTCGAGGCAGCAGCTAACGGGCGGCACCGATCCTACATCCCACCTGAAAGGCAGAGAAAGAGCTCAGACCTTCTTCAGGATTCACTGCAAATGTAATGCAAAAGGAAAAAGAGTAATTCAGGCAAAATCCTACCCAGAGGGAAGAAATCCTYCAAGCCCCATCTCACACTGAAGACTCAAGCCCACTTAGGTGAAGGAAACAGGACAGGATTGAGATATCCCAGGAGAGAGGGGATAAGAAGGCAACCCTGCTCTGACTGCATGTTGTTGGCAGCTCCCGACCCATGAGCTTGTCCCTCTCCACAACCACCCATCCCAACACATCCCAACCCCTCCTTCCTCTCCTCCCTCCATGCCATCCGCAGTCCCTGAGTCACCCTTCTTGCAAGCATCCATTCATTTACTTTATCTTCCCTGGGAAAACACTTGCAGTGCCATCTCAATTTTCCGCTGCACTATTACTTTATTTCTTACCTCGCAGAAAAAAAAACCCAAAACCAAACAGCCGATCAGTGCAACGTGATTTCCAGCAGTAGCCAAATTCAACCTGACACCAGCTGGGTGTGTGTCAGGTTCCAGGCTACTGGAGAGCCCCACGGATAACCCACCCACGGCGAACCAGCTGGGCAGAAAGCCCTGGCATGCCTGACAAGGCAGAGGCAGTGCATGGCTCACTCATCTGAAGACCTTGATTAACTCTTTCCTGAACTGCATTTTCCCTCTGCTGCGTCCAAAGAGCATTGAATATTATGCAATCATTTGGGATCAAGCAAACATGCGCTGTCTGGGATAATCCCATTCCCTTTGCTCTGTGTGTTGGTGTGGAATGCCGAGCTGGCTGTTCCCAAGCACTCACAGTTTCGCTGTCCTACAATTCACTGCAGACAACAGCTCTTGTTGTTCTTCATGCCCACRTTATGTAACCGTGCCTTCGCATGTGGACAGAGCTCTCCATGATCAGCTTTAACTGCATTTCCCCATGTTCATTTTCAGCAGTTTTGAGTGGAAGGAACATTAGGAACTCTCTCCTATGAATCATCCTCTTCCTCAATAGCATAGGCGACCGAGAAACAGCCTGTGCAGGAACAACTTGTGCAGGGGAGGAAAAGGCCCCAGTGGCAGCCTGACCTGCAGCTGTGCTTTACAAGAGGCTCTGTTACAATTCACTGTTTCCAAACAGTTATTCAGGTTACAAGTTATTCAGGTAACAAGCCAGGCAACAAGTGAGAAAGGATGAGAGGAAATGGCCTAAGGTTGCACTACGGGAAGGTTTAGGTTGGRTATCACAAAAAAATTCTTCACAGAAACGCTTGTTCAGCCCTGGCACAGGCTGCCCAGGGCAGTGGTGGAGTCACTATCCCTAGAAGTGTTCAAAAAATGCGTGGATTTGGCACTTGGAGACATGGTCTAGTGGTGAACATGGTGCTGGTGCTGGGGATGGTTGGACTTCATGATTTTAGAGGGTTTTTTTCAACCTTAATATGTCTATGATTCTGTTTGCCCATGCCAGTGGAACAGCAAAGGAGGGCACTGCCCAAAGGGCCACCCTGAGCCTCACGGCCATCACCACGTCCCCAGCAGGGCAGCCCCACCACCTCCCACTGATCCCATCACCATTTATCTCCCATCCCCAAAATACCTACACGTGTTCCTAAACCAACAGATTTCACAGCAAGTAAACCAACTAATCCTTGCTTTCCTGCTCTGCTCCATGCCCCGTGCTTTGCCAGACCCCTCTCCCTGGGCCTGCTGCCCCACGGGCAGAGCTTGGTCTGGTGGAGATGCCCCCGTACTCCTGGACCAGCCCACCCTGCACACCAGGCAGAAATGGGGAGATGCAGAGGCCATGCAGRGAGACACATTGCAGCCACCACTGTAAAAGCTCCATTTCTGGTGATAAAAAAAGATATCTGAATACATTCCTCTCAAGCTGGTTTCAATTCCTCTGCCACAGCTGAGAACTACTGTCTATCAGAGAAGAACCCGCTTGATTTTTTTTCATATTTTTAACTTGAGATGGAAGATTTTTCATTAACTGCAGAGTATTATACAGCACAGCCAAGTCTTATGGTGCACCTTGCATTCATTATAATAAAAGTTTGATTAGAGACATAATAGTTTATTTAAATTATTATGTAAAGTGAGGAAAAGATTTCCTCACTCAATTAAATTGTCAGGCTCTTGAGAAAGAAATTCAGGAATGTTTCAGCCTAAAAAAATATGCAAAACAAATGGAGAGTATATAAACGATCTCTTACAAAAAATAGGTGTGCACTTAAATCCAGAACAAAAAACATCAAATAATTCAAGTAACTCAGCAGAGCTTAGCTAACTTGAAATAAGACTTCGAAGAAATTATAGGAATAGGTCTGTTCAGAATAAATAAACATTTTCTGTGGCATTACTAACTGGGATCTCTTACAAYAGGGATACCCATTGTGAAGAATAATTATCTGGAAATAAACAGATGAAGCACAATGAGTTATCCCGTTAAGCCCAGACAGCTTCTCGTTATTTACTAAAAACTTAGAGGAAAATAACAAAGCACATTTAAAGGAAGCCACCACAGGCCCATACAGGTTAGCTTAGAGGATGTCCCATTAGACTGAGAAGAGGATATAACTAATAATTTTCTTATTGTGGCTTTTATATGTTGGCTGCTGTTCCAAGGATGGATTAAATACCACGGCTGCTCGGTTGGATGTCAAATTAAAAGCTCTGTGATGACCTTTCATTCCCAATGGGGCGTTTTAGTTGGTTTTTCTTCTTTTTAAAAAGTCTATTAACTACATTAGGTCCTCCAGAATGTTACCCTGAATAAAAATGGTTTCAAATGAAACAGTAAAAAAATAGGATAGGAAACAAATACTTCAACAGAGGTTTGGGCTATGATTCAATTGACAAACCTCCCAGATGYGCACCCTAAGCATAACCAAGGGCAGTCCTTGGTCCTGCTGTGACAGACCTGGAGCCCTACAAGAACCAAACACCAAGACCATGCACCACAATATTAAGACATTTCACATGCAAATAAGATTTTGCAACTTAATAAACACACACAACCAATTTCTTCTAAAAACCCTGTGGGCTCAGCCTGGAATAGGATTCAGTATTTCTAATTTTCAACTATGGAGGTGACCAAGGTAAAAGACTCATCCTAATCCACAACTTCTAAAAGGAACAAGGAAATAYAGACTGAGAAATAAACGCCCTTACCTACTCAACTTTAAAAGGAAAAAAAACAAACAATGCTAGGGTAGTTTCTTTTTTGTGTTAACTTCCCATCACCTTTCCTAGCGTGGGAGAAATTCAAGTGAGAGAGTCTGGGAGTGTTCTCCCTGTAAAAACTGAGACAAGGCTGTCTGAAAAGATTTATCTTATCGCACCCCTTTCTCTCGAGACATTTCCATGGGACAAAAACACATTAATTCCCACTGTAAGAATATACATGTAAAAAATATGTTATTAAAGGAGTATTCCACATTCTGGCTCCCAGCATGCACTCCCAACTGCTGGCTACCAAGACACAGCATGGACCACATCAGTCCTTCCCACTCTCCCTCAACTATAAATCCAGAAAATTTCTCCTTACCCCTTTCYACTCTTTCAATTAACCTGATTATAGAAATAATCTGTGGCATTGCTCTGCTGCAGGGCAAAGAACTAGAGCAGTGGGCAGCCTCCCTGGGGATTCAGTATCAGCAGCACACTATGCTGAGCCTTTTATCTGGACAAGTTTGGTTTTCATCAAGCTCTAGATGAAAAAATTCTCAGAGATCACTCAGCTTGTGCTAGCACTCTTGAAACAAACAGAATATGATTTACTGCAAATAGCATTCTTTTTCTAAAACATGTATTTTTAGTCCGCAAGATTAAAATTCAGGTAGGGCACTTTCAATAATGTCTGCGACATCAGTAAATTGGGATCCCTTTACAATAGGGATATCCATTTGGTATTCCTATTTCAGTCTACAAGATTACAAATATACTGAATACTCCAACTCTTGTAGATTATTTTAGTCTACAAGACTAAAAATGTACAAGTCRGTGCTCTAAGAGGTTCCAAATAGCTCTCGTTAAATTCTAGATCTCTCAGAAAAGGACGCCCAGAGAGATTCAGCAAAGGACTTCTCGCAGCAGGAGGCTAGATGGGTCTTGCCAGCAGATTCAGCAGATTTCCATGAAAGTCAACGGTTTGAATACCACAAAAGTAATAATAGTAAAACATCAAGATCTAGACGTGGATTACCATCCCATACAAAACCCCAGACATTTTCAAGATGGAAAAAAAAACCAACTTATAAGTCACAAGGTGATTTACTTAAAATATTTTAAAGCTTTGTTTTCAGGAACTTTCAAAATTAGAACTGCCGTAATGAATTTATTGACTCCAACGAAACAAAAGTTTTAGCACAGCCTTCACTGGAGCTGCAATTTCATTTTAAAACCTAAATGTCTTAATTTTCTAGCACCTTAGAGTATGACAGTGAATGATCAGACCATYTCATACACAGTACTCGAGGGAAAGCTGACGTATCGGTTACAGTACAAAGACACACTTTAACATGCTTGTAAAAGCCTTAGGTAGAACTTTACCCAACCAGTTCAGTCCACCTAAACAACTCCAGGTACTTTTTAAAGAAAGAACTTGGGAACTCAAAAGCTAAAGAAGATTTAACAGGTTTTTTTGAATCATTCAACCCACCAGAAGCACATTACCTATTCCACTACGAATGCCATGTACTGCAATTAATTTTCAAACCCCACATACTTCAAAAGATCTTTTAACAAAGAATAATACTCATTGCCATAATCTCACTTACTAGTTCCTAAATTTAGGAACGACAAATTTAGATTCTTGTATTTATCTCACCTGTACAAACATTTGATCCTTATTATGGTAACTATTGCACATGTGTATGGYCTTTTAAAGGAACTCTCACATCCATCTTAGGGACAAGCCCTAAGCAAAGCCCAAGAAAACAAAGGGCAAACACTTGCCATGAATAYGGAAGGAAACAGCAACACAACGGTGAGACCAAAGCAGCCTTTCATAAAGAAAGATAGAATTACCAGAATACTCTCTGAAAATCAAGGGAAGCATTTGATCCTGTATTTTCACCTCCATATCTAAGGCTAAGGAGAAGTCAAYCCCCTGAATCACCAACTCTCTAGCTGTGTTATAAAAATACACATATTTGCAAATATGCTGATTTTGCACCGAGTTTTCCTCCATGGGGATTACAGCCCCAGCCCAGGCTTACACACTGCTGCATACTCTATACAGTTACAGTCTTGCTTTCGATATCTCTCATCAATTAAAAAAAATTCTGTGTTCACTTTGATCATGAAAGATTCTCAAGACCCGCCACCATCCTAGCACTATCAGTGCATGGAATYATTTTTAAAGTAGGTACATTCACATGGTAATTTTGGGCAACCTAAGAATAAAAGCTTCTGCTCTGGGAATGTTACTACATTTCAAAATATGTCGCATCCTTAAAATACAGACTAGAGAGAATGCTTATTGAAACATGTACAAACCCTGGCTGGGGGGGGGGCTTAAAACTTTGGTACACAAGTACCTTAGAAAGAGTATGCTTCTTTTCTAATTTTTTTTTTAACTGAGCACCTTAAAAACAGGTGAACAGGCTTYCATGACCAATTATTCATCCGGCTGTCTTAGACCCCCATGACTAATTAACATTTCAGCATGTGTAACATCTTCCAGTTAAACCAGTCCATCCATTTTTCCAGTCACACAATTGAACACTCTGCTGTATCACAGATTATAGATTATTGAAGTATGTATCCTCCAAGAAAAATACACACAAAACTACTGGGAATTTGGTATCTTGTATCAACTTAATGAACTTATGAAGAGCAAGAATTCTTTTATGGGAGAAATTGTTCCCATAGAAGGGTGGTGAGGCCCTGGCACAGACTGGCCAGGAAAGCTGTGGCTGCCCCATCCCTGGAAGTGTCCAAGGCCAGGCTGGACGGGGCTTGGAGCACCCTGGTCTAGTGGAAGGTGTCCCCRTCCATGACAGGGGGTGGGACTGGATGGGCTTTAACTCATCTTTTCTTGTTATCTCTACTGGTTGTCAAAAACACACTCAAAGGTTGATTTTCAGCTTTTGTTTCTTCAGGAAAATATGTTCCACAATACATTTAGTGAGTAAATCAGGCTAGTGACACATGGAAACAAAGCACCTTTCAATTTTCAGTAAATTTGATATAAAAGGGCAAGAGAAATTCTCTAGTTGTCCCCACTGAATACAAAACYGCAGCAAAAGCTTGACCTTGGTAGCTGCAAAACCCATAGAAGAGCACTTTCAGAAATAACCAAACTGTCGAAGCAGTCACACAGGGAGTTCACATCCTATTAGGCACCAAGGGCTCCCACTGCCAGAGGATTTCATTAGTTACYCTGCTGACAGAAATCCATTTGGAAATACACCCTATATATCTTTCAAGGCACAAAGGGCACAGTTCATAAGACATTACATCCTTCTGTCTTTTTGCAACAAAAATTAGCTCTGCAGAAATGTTTTAATGACTTTTTTCCTTTCTCCATCAGAAATTACAAATTACAATTTCAGCTCTAAAWATCGGAGATGTTGCAAATGAGATAAAGCATATACAAAACGCACAATATTTAAGGTTTATGAAAGCTGGTTTTTAAAAAAAACATTTACAGCATGCGGATTGTAATTGCAGAATCAGGACTGTGGTACCAAAGCATCAACAAGGCAGCCAGAAAGATCACAAGTATCACTCATTGCTAAGAGTCAGAGACAATTATTGCACAAGAGGTCATAAACTGCCTTTGCATCTTGTCTCACTAGATGCCACCCCATTTTCCTTTGTKTCTCTGCAAATACTGACTTCCATCTCGGGTTCATCAGGACGTTCAGAGACATCACATGCTGTCCCAGCTGTCAATGACTGATGTTCTCAAGGCTGCACAAAGCAGTGCCCAAGGAAACACCCTGCCAAACTGGGAAGCTGTCAGGTGAAATGGCATCTCATCAGATTAATCACAGGAGATAATTTCATACAATTGTGAAGATGACCCTCTAAAGAAAAACAAGGAATGTGAAAAAGGGTAAGTGTATTTGTATACGTCCTGTGGCAGCGCAGAAGGTGTTAAGAGCAGAAACATATCCTTGTAACTTCTAGAAGGGTGGCAGAAGACAAGAAAAAGGAGGAATGAGAAGGAAAAAAGACACTTAAACTGTTTCTTAAAAGCCTGCTAGAAAGTTTTTGTGAAGTAGCATCCACTTTTTCAATGAAGTCTCCCCTAAAAAGGCAGTGAGGGTGATGAGGCATTGACACAGGCTGCTCAGAAAAGCTGTGGATGCCCCATCCTTGGAAGTGTTCAAGGYCAGGTTGGATGGAGCTTGGGGCAACCTGAGATAGTGGAAATTGTCCAATCCCATGGCACAGGGTTGGGATGAGATAGTCTTTCAGTTCCTTTACAACCCAAACCCTTCTGTGATTCTAAAACTGCCAAAGGAAGGCAGGAAGGGGCTGATGAAGAACCCTGTAACCCGTCCCCAACCTGTAACAAAGCCAGACCAGCATCAGTCACACCCTTCACACGCCAAGAACATAGGATTCAGCAGCAACACTGGATTTAATTTTCAGGTCCAAAGTCAGGAAATTGTGTATTTTTCATAGTGTCCCGCTCRGGCAAAGCCAACTGCCCCTGGTGCAGACCTTCCAGTATCAGTCACYCTCCATCACCACCTCTGTGCTGGGAGATTCCCTCCCAACACGGACTACAACCCCCAGCAACACTTGTTATAAATGAGGTTGTTGGTCAGCAACATCACAAATAAAGAAAAATCTGGAGTATTTGTGTGGCTAAAATCAAATATCGAGTCCCCTCTTTGTGGCGGTTGCTTGTGAACACCCAGGCTTCATCATACCAAGTGTCTCATTTCACACAGAAAGGCCCCAAAACAAAGCTATGTAGCAAAATTTTCTTCGAAGCCRTCAGGTGAATAAGCCTGAGCTTGTTATCTGCTTCCCTCAAACCACCTGAGAGATAACTAAAAAAGGTATATCCACACTTCAGTAAATTAAGCTGTATGTAATCCTTTGGTGTTACTTAGAGGAAGAATTGTTGTTTCTAATAGTTTTGTAGCTTTAGTGGTTAAAAACTTGTCATGTTGGATTCATCTAAGTGAACAGATACACACACTTCGATGTACTAACTGTTTCTTGTGGTAAGAGACGTCAGCCTCTCATCGAAGCCTTCCCTGTGAGCAGCCCCTGTGTGAATGTTGTGTACTTAGTTCATGGCAGGGGAATGGGCTCTGGCAGAGTGGTGACGAGTGGGGACAGAAATTCAAGCAGTCAAGTCCAAAAAAYAAAAATCTCACAAAATCACTATCATTTATTCCCTATAATTTACTCCAGTGAGTTAAAAAGACGTTTCACTTCCCTCTCTCAACCACAGTTATTTGCTCCAAGTTTCTTCTTCTTATACTTTGAAAAGAAGGCTTAATCCTCTTCCACAGACAGGGATTCAGAAAGCTGTCCAGAGGAAACCGCAGTGTGCCTCCATAGGAGTATCTGGCATCACGTGAGAATCTACCTTGTTGGCTTAATTTAACATGAGACTGTAAAAATAAGGCATAAAACTGGCCTGGGTCCAAATGCACTCTCTTGAAGRCACTTGGGGCTCTGACAGCCAGTCCTCCAGCTGCCAGCACACTGAAGACTGTGCCTTTCCTCAAGGTGAGGTGCCTACAAGACTCCTGCAGGCTCCTGCACACATCCCAAATGGCCTCAGCCTCAGCTCAGTTATGTGCCCCCCTTGTGCATGAACACAGCTGGGACCCAGAAATTAACTCTTCAGCCATTCCTCAAATTGCACACCRACCACCTGAAGAGCCAAGTGATGCCACCTACTCTCCTCTTACATGACACCTACAAGAAGTACTGCCCATCTCTCCTCCCATGATGGCCAAACTTAGACTAAAGAACTCACACCAAGAGGGGAGATTCATTCCCAACTCTTCTCACATGTGCAGGAGTCATTGGACCCTTCACCAAAGCCTCCAAAGTACCACCCTGGCAGCTAAGAAAAGAGTGAGGAGCACATCTCCTGCCTCAAGCCAGGRGATGCTTCCATTCTCAGGAAAGTGTATCCCAAGAGGAAACGCTGGAGCCTGCTGGACAGACAACAGTGTTTCACCACAGGTCCCACCTCTCTCACAGGCAGTTCATGTGTCTGAAGATATGGCAAGAGCTGTTGCACAGAGCCTCTCTCCCAGCGTCTGCTCCCTTGGGTCCCTGCTCAAAGCCAATACAGCAGTTAAATTCCAGCTTACCCTGCCTAACAGCAGGTACAGGGGCACCGCCCATCCTCACGGGATCCTGCCCTAGATGCCCATGTTTATCTCCCGCTGCCTGATGTGGGTCCAAGACCAGTCTTARGGTCTTAAATGGAGACTCCAAAGTCTTCTATTCTGAGTATTCTATTTAAAGACCAAGTGATCACTACWAATTGACAACCATGGGGCTCTGAGATCCCAGCAGACTAAAAGAATTTATAGTTCAAACYTGCTTTCCATAACTTTTGTCCAGTTCAGGAGTCTGCCACGCATCCAGGGATGAGCAGATTATCAGCAGAAGCATTCCTCTCATTGTTTTTAAAGGAAAGTTACACAGAAATCCTCACTTTTTTCCTGGAATGGTACAACAAGAGCTTCAAATTAACAGGGCCCTTACAATACAAACAACTCCCAAATACTGCATTATGTTCCTCCTCTTACTCATCCCCCTCCGCCTGTGCTGGATGTTCCTGGAGATCACAGGCTTCAGTTAGGCGGAACTGCCACAATGACTTTTTTAAACTCATTAAGGTCAGTGAAAGACATTACACAAGATATCACAACTCATGTAAGGAAAAAAAAAGAAAGCTGGAGGGCAGTGGGACTGGTGTTGCATCCCCAGAAGAACACAACCCAAGGGGCAGCATCACAGATGAGATGTGAGCAGTCATTCTAGGTCACTTTTCCCAATTCATTTTGTCCTGTATTCTGTGGCTTAAAACAAGTGGTTGTGTATTTTTTCTATTTTTCTATTAATTTTCTATATGCACAAACAACATTAAGTACATGCAAACCCACTCACGTCGGTCACAGCCATGCTGCTTGCCAAAAGACATGAGGTRGGGCTTGGAGCAATCTGGTCTAGTGGAAGGTGTTGGAACCATGGCAGGCGGTTGGAACAAGATGAGCTTTAAGGTCCCTTCCAGCTCAAACCATGCTGGGATTCTACATCCTCATCCTGCACTAGCAATCAAAGGCAATATAAGTGTTATCATAATTGAGATAAAAGCAAGTCCATTTGATTAGTGTAACACTTGCTTTATTATCTACAACAACTCTCCAAACACACACTGATATGAAAGAGAAACAAAACAAGTTCAGATGCACACAACCATGGCTGTTTTCCTTAATTAATCAGCAAAGCCTGGAACACAACAAACCTATTTTGATAATATCTGGCTCTTGTAATACAGATTCCAATGTTTCAGCAGAGTGCTGCACAGGCCTGCAGCAATGAGCTACATCCGCTGGAAATTTTGTGATTCCCCCCCTCCTTCCCCAGGGTTCTATTTGAACAGCAGGATTGATTCTGCTCAGTCAAGCACCACAGCTGTACCAGCTCCAGCCAGCACAATGGGGCACCTGAAATGCTCCTCTAACTGAAACAATCCAGCATCAGGAAAGGCAAYGTGAAAAAGCCGCTTATCGTATAAAAATCTGGAATAAACACCATAATTTTAATCCTTCGAGCACGCGCTAGTGAGAGAAAGGAACATCCATTTCGGAAGCAGACGGAGGCAATGCCTGGTTTATGCTGCTTCTGTAAAATCAATACTCAGCTCTCAGTACATGAGGTGACCAACTGTCATCTGTTTTTTTAATAAAACCTTATTTTATAGAATATAGACAAAATTTTATTATTCAGCCGAAGGGAAAAAAACCTTCCTCCATCTGTTCAGTCTGACTGGGTTTTAGGCAGTTTTAAGCATTTGAAATACACTGACACTGCCCTTAGGACAAGCCCTGTTAATTCAGGAATACAGAACATTGCATTACTGTGCTCAGGACAGAACCACAGCTTATCTAGGCTCATGCTTTGCTAAAAAGTTGGTGGAAAATACAGGATAGTTCCCTGAAACCACATAAATAGCTAAAAAAAAATCAAAACAAAAAAAACCAACAAAACAACAAACAAATACAAAATCCCCCAAACAAACAATAAGGCAGCCATCATCCACAGAGATTTACATTCAAATTCCCTGAATGATGACAAAACAAAATGCCTTTAAAATAGAGAGAGATGGACTATAGCAGGACTTCCAGAATCTAAAAAGATTAATTAATAGCTTTAGTAACCAGCTACTGAACAGCTTTCCCCCAATCCCCAAAAATAGCATTACAAAAAAGGACAAACATGTAACAAAAAACATGTTCATTTCCTTTTAGGTTTTCATTTTCTTAGAAAAAAATAGGAATCAAAGCCCTTAAGTTTACTTATCTAACCAAGAATTACATTAAAACTCAAATTAACTTTAGTAAGGTGGTGCTGAGATTCATCACAGGATCAAATACCATTCCAACAGTGTTTAATTTTCCTTTAGAAAGGTCAATGAAGATCAGATTGAATTCACATAAAATGACCAAGAACCTCCCCCAAGTGTTACTTGAGCTTGCCTTCTCCTATCTGTTTTCCTCAGAGTTCATGAATAAGTGGTTTGTATCCCTCTGTAGCAAACAACTGAAGAACAGATGGTATTAGGTCTTCAGTTACTCCTTCCTTGATAGTTTAAACAAGATGGACATTCCCAGAATTTGACCTTTCATTTTATCCATTACTCCCACTGCATATTTAAGCACTATATCACACAGCCATATTACTGTATTAACATTATACCCCAAAATTATGTTCCAGTGGGTGTAATTTTTTTTTTTTCCCAAAAAGCATTTTGGGGATGATAATGAACTGAAAACACAGGTAAGACCATTCAAGACCAAGATGGAGCATCTTTCAAAATATAAAACTCAAGATGAGTACGAGTTTACATATATTTCTTTAAGAGATTAAGTAGAAGAGACATCACCACCCCTCACTACCTGCATATCACACAAAAGCCACTCCAGAAAGTTTTCAGTGCACATTTATTACCAGCTGATTTAAAACTCAGCCTAGGTTCACCAATTCCTACAGACAACTAGCTGGGAAATAAGATGCTTCCTAAAGCTTAGAGGTGTTCAGTGACAACTTATGTCCACAACATGGGTGATGGCAGGGGACATGGGAGAACAAGCAGGACTTGTGATCCCCTCCTAGTCCCAAATTCCCAGTGTCTTTTATATGGGCATTTGCAAGTCAAAAGAACCACTCAGAAGCCACGCAGAGAAAATTCCCAATAACCACACTGTTTGGGACAGGCATCATGCCAGAGGGAGGTATGGACCTGACTCCTTTGGAGGACAATGAGATTTTAACCAGGGATATGGGAAGCTGCTCATGGTTTGAAGATTAGTCCGTTCCAGAGCAAGGGACCAGCCTAACAGATAAAAGAGGCTCTATTTTGTGGTTTATGAAGAAACTGGATTTAGAAAGATCTACAAGTAYTCGTGTACTGGTGCAGACTCCAGGCAGAAGCAGCTGCAGCCAGGCATTGCTGTGGGGAATGCGGCTGTGAASCCCTCCTGGCAGGAAGGCTGACTTCTCCTCCTGAGGAGGTAGGAGGGCAGCAGGAAAAAGGGAGTTGGTTCCCTCCTTTCAGAGCTACATAGGAATAGCAAGGTACTGGATGAAGATTGTTTCTACTTGACATCTCAACCCCACAAGGAAAATCCCAGGTTGCCCTTCTTGGCCAGCCTAGGTTTCAGGCACAGCAAAATCAATATCGGAATAGCACCCATGTTGTCTAACAGCATCACTTCAGGGAAAAAATACATTTCCAAACATAACTTCAATATCATATATACAAACTTAAACATGGAAAAACCAGCTCGGCTTTCACAGGACCCTTTTGGATATTCTTCAGCTGCTAATTGCAAGCCCCTCCTGTCGCAGTGCAATGAAGACGTCTCTTCCAGCAGGAGTGCCAAGTGTCACACATCTCGCGTGACGCTCCTTTGGCTGCCCTTTCCTTACGCCTACAGCCCATCCAGGGATCACGCATCAGCACTTCGCTCATATTTATGTCTTCTGGCCAGGCAGACCTAGCGCAGAGCTTAATGCACAGGTAAGTGTCCCACTCCTGGCCATCAACAGCCATGTCATGGCAAATCCTCAGCACTCAAACCCACATGTGCCACTGCAGCAGGCTCCTGAGGCAAAGGAGATTTATCCCTACCTCCCTCCTCAACAATGCCTTCGTACCTGACCCTTACAGTAAGGCTTCTACCCGACACCTACCCATCCAGGAGACACTCTTTCAAACCTCCACAGCATCTCTAATCATTCAGACCATCAAAATGCAGTAACTCCAGTTGCCAACATCTTTTAGCACATCATTACCATTGCCTCKGAACTTTTAAACCTCTGTTACACCCTAACCACAAAACAATACCACCAGTGTAAACGTTACTCATCTCAGGCTGCATATCAATTGCAAGCATCACCACGGTGACAGCTTGCAGCATCAACTTTTTCCACCCCCCATCAGCTGTGGATATGAGATGACCAAAGGGACCAGAAATATCCKTTACACCGAGTTCTGATTTGAAGTCGTTTCTTCTTATGGCAACTGGACCCACACATTTAGCATGAAGAGTTTCACCAGAATTAAAAGAGCACACGACCAACCTTTAGGTACAACGTTCTCAAAAGCAAAAGAACGGAGTCTTGTGTGATTCACAAGCAGAATGTGAAGCCTGACCCAGCTCTATTTCATTTACTGAATTTGAGAAGCAGTCTATTAATAGTTCACTACCATATCCCTGTCCTGCTCTCCATGCCAGGGCAACAGCTCTGCTAACAAACACCAGTAATACAGGCACGCACTTTCATACTGACACTGTAAAGCACAGCTACACCAATTGTTTCAATTTAAACAGAAGTCACATTCGCAAGAACTACGTGGAAACAGACAAAATTGGTCTTGGAGTTCACTTAATACGAGCMGACAGCAAGATTAGATTCAAACTTTTGGATACAGTCTCCCTCCTTTCTTCTCCCAAACAGATTTTCTAAATTATTCTATTCATTTACACTACAAAGTTTACCTGGCCAATAGATTATCAGCACAGATAGTAACCCGCTACTATTTCAACATCAGATGAATGCTGCCAGCCAGCAAGGACACTAAAAAAAGCCAACTACCATACCAGTGGAAATTCTGAAGTTACTACCCTCTTCAGGAAGAAAATCCCTGGAATTTTGATACAGGGGCATAAAACATCCGCCCTCTTCCACATCATTAATTTTGCCAGCAGTGACTTGCCAGCTAAAACAAAGTGAATTTGCTTTAACACTGTCCACTTTATTGACTTCCACTTTTAACCATGCAAATGTATCTGGTTACATCAAAACATCTCAGCTATGGTCCTTGATGTCTCTTTAAATAACTATTCCACATCTTCTAAATGAASATAAGAAGAAAAACACTGCTTAAAATTTTGAGAAAATAGTTATATAGGGATCATAGCATGCTCTCATAGCACACTTGGAAATAAATAGTTTTTCCTCCCTTCCCCACTCAAACTTTAAATCTTGCTTCAAGGAAAGGTTATTGGCCTTAGAAACAAACAAGCAAGTTCACTTAGGTCTAGCATTAATGATTTTAAATGTCCTTTTTATTCACCTTGCATTAAAACCAAGTCTAACCTCATCTTGTACTTTTAGACCATTTATGCCATATTAAAATCAGGCAGCCAATCAGCCAATCTGGGTGAACTTCTCACGCAGAGGGATAAAAACCAAGATCAAGAAAATTCATTTGATTCATATGTAGTAATAGTATGAGAAGAGATAATTTAACACATCCACATTTAGAACTGAACTGAAAATTAAGATCTGTGCCCTCCAAAAACCTGAAGTTCCTGAATAACTCAGTGACTTCAAACATACAATGTACTTTCACGTTTTTTCCTTTGGTTCAAGCAGTTTGAAGAGACTTGCAGTGACATAAAAGCAGAAAAATGCTACAAAACTATGAATTAAAACACTTATCTTTTAAAGGTAATTAAGTTTTTCCCTACATAACTACACCAGAACTACCAGAAGTACGCAGAAAATCTGTGGGTATGGAGGGCAGGCCACTGCCCCTAGAGCAGCATGGCTATTCCTGGTTGTTTTACCCTTACAGATCCATGATTTGGTGGCCATCGGAAAATGCTGTCAGAGCTATTCTAATATCCCGGATTTCTAATTTCAGTGATCTGGGTGTGGAAGGAGAACTGACCTCTGCTCATCCTTCACTCTTATACAGCTGCACAAATACATCCAACACCTTGATGCCACCTTGGACTGAGCTCACTTCAGGACTCTCACACATTTTCAGAGCATGGAGCACCTGAATGCCAAGTGTCCTGAAGAAAACAGCATACATCTAAGCACCCATACGTAGTGGAAAAAGCCTGGCTTCCCTGTGGTGATCACCACGCACTTCCCACCTCCCAGCAACAGCAGGATGAGACAGTGCATCCTTTCCACATATCTCAACAAAGAAAATCAAAATTAAATACAATGTCAGTATCCACAGTCCAAGCCAGAACCATAAAGTACAATGAGGTCTCTGCATTTGATAGTACCAGGTCTGATTCTTTGCAGAGTCCCTACATATTCCCAAAGGGAAATATGATGGGCATTTTGAAACTGTTCATCTAACTAAAAGGAATATTTGGCCTGCCATCAGCAGACTGGCAAAGCCTGTATTCCTTATTCATGACCCAACATTTTACTTAGGAGTGCAACACTGCAATACTGTTATGCCAAAGCCTCACCACACAGCGATTGTACGCCGTCAATTAATATTAATTATAGCTGCTGAAAACCTTAGAATGCAAACCCTTCCAAACTGCAAGGGCACACTAATCCTGCTCTGGCACTTCAGCTTCAGGAAGGAACAATAGCCTTATTTTCTAGCTAGAATTCAACTACAGCTTTCACCTCTTCAGACAGGTCTAAAGCCCAGATCTTTTGGTTAGTGTTTGGATCCTGCCCTAATCAAAGCCATGATTTCAGTTCTGAACCCTAAAGCCGTCTTTTCAATGAAATAAAGCCACTGAACAACAATGGCTTGGCAGGCCTTTGTACAGATGGACAAAGACAGACACACAGGCAACAGCACAACTGGGTTGAAAAACCGCTGAGCCAGGACAGAGGATTAATGCCTGCATGGAACCTCAATGCTGCTCGCTTTAACTTCCTGCTCAAACTGTAACAAGCACAAGTGCATCTCCAGAAGAAAAAACGTACAGGTTGTTGCAATTTTTCCACAAAAAGACTCTGAGCTGGGTTCTGATGCTGTGAGGCTGCAGAGGAAGGCATTTTGTCTCCAACAGCACATTGATACAATGGCTTCCACTCAGTCTTCTGCTATCTATAGCTGAACTTCAAATTTGCGCAGAGCAAGAGACAAATAGGGGCATATCTAACCAGCACAGCTCACAAAAAAAATGCCACGAATAAAGTGAATTACTTGACAGCACCCTGTGAACGTTTTCCCTAAAATTCCCTAGCTGAATTGAGAGAGTACTCTACAAGTCAAAAAGCTGGAGACAACATAGCCATTCACACGTTCTCTCATTGCCTCCTTCATGCAAATCCAGCCCAGAGGCACAGGCTTTAATCCCGCAGTCGTTAAAGGCTTTTGTCATTCAATGAGGCTTTCCCAATCCAGACCAAAAGTGCTGGCTTCCAAAGTCACATACCATCTCACATTACCTCTGGCATCACCCTTAAGCCTCCACACAGCACAGTTTAAGGAGACCCAGCAGCCCCTGCCTCCTTCTAGGGATTCACACCAATTTCTCTAAAGCAGTCAAACAATAGTTTTCTTTCCACAACTAGAGGCCTAAAACAAATCCTGTATTAAACTGAAAATATCTAGCAGTAAGATCTAAGTTGATGCACATATAGTGAAAACTAATGGGAATTTGAGAATCATACAGATTTCTTCACATGCAGTCAGTTCAAGAATTCCTAAACAAGTGTAACCAAGAATAAGAAAGCCATTCACCCGGTAAGTAAGCTTCCACACTGCAGTTTTCCCTTCCCAGTCTCTTCCTTAAGTGTACATGACCCAGACACTGGCATTTCAGCACAGTGTTCTCCAATACATTTGGCAAGCTTTAGTCGATAAAGCTGTTCTATTATAGCAAGTATGCTGAAAATACATCTATGTCAATCCCCCTGCTCGAGCATTCTGAGAAAACCTGGCATCATGCTGAATTCCAGATGTGTGAATGCTCTGCAGTGATAGAGCTGGCCTGGGCTGGATGGACTGACAGAAACAGCATCGGCCTTGTCCTACGGACAACCTGCCCTCCAACAGCACCCCAGTCATCATCCCTCATGGATTTCTGGCTGCTGAAGTAGAAGCCTTACACACTCAGAATTCAGTCCCCAGCAAAGCCAGACAAAGCCCAGGCCTGCCCCGAGGCTTCCCTCCAACAGCTCTCCTTTAAATTCCCTTGGCGATCCCCCAGGCTTTCCACTCTCCCCACAAACCCTCCAGGACCCTCCGGGCTGGAGGAGAGAGGGGTTCAGGCCCTCACCACCAGCCCACCATACCTTGTCCAGCTGCTGTGTCTCCCATTCTGCATCCCTGTCTAATAAAAGCTGGGGAATGCACGACTATGGAGACTGAGAAGTGTTCCCCATAATTCTTATTAAGGGAGCAGTGCTGCAGCGAATTATGATTATGTTGTGTAATGAAATCATCAGAGAATAAAGATGTGGCTGCACATCCATCTCCAGCTATCCCAGGCAGCCAGGAGTGATTTACAAACAGATTGGGCCAACATTAAAATACAAACAACCAACCAGGATCTCAGACTTATTGTAACATATTATTTCCATGCTACTCTCAAACACTCTTGCAGGCCATAAAGCTCAGTCACCCAGTGGGAGCTTAAAGACCCCAAATTATAATGAAGTGTTAAACCTCGTTCCACCTAAATGACAGAGTAAGTCAGGCTGAAAATAAAAAAATACRTCTGTTCTAGGTTGTTCTCTTAAATAGGTCTCATTCCAATGGACGCCAACGAAAGTGAGGTAACAGGCACCAAAAGCTTCACAAGAAAAAAAAAAATTAAGCATGTACTACTGTGATTTTTACAGGATACAAAACCCACCAAGAACAGGCTAACAGCAAGAGACAAAAACCAGCAAAAGACAGCATCTAAACCTTCATTCTCTTTAGATATTACTGGATGGTTTCAACTATCAATGATATTACTTCATTCTGAAGATCTAGAACGTTTATGTAGAAATCAGCCTTTTTAAAGGTATTTGGATAGATAGGTCTTGGACCTAACTAAAGCACTAGGCACACACGATGCCTAAAAAAAGGCAAGCACTCGGGCATATTGGGAGGTTTGATTCACCAGGACAGTGACAATTTTATGGCAAGGGAGAGGGCAGGTCAGGGGGGAGCAGCTCCTCAGCCTTTATGAAGCCATAATACAAAAGCAAATTTTGCTCCTGCAAACGCACTCCAAATCATTGACGGTCGCTGTCATTTTAACTCAGAGCTGCTGCCTCGAGAAGGGGCGGAGGACGAGCAGCCCCGCTCCGCTCAGCCGCTTCCCACGGCCGCGGGAGCCACGCGTGACCTTCGATGCGCCAGGCCGGGTCCTGCGCGGCATCCTCGGCTGGAGCAGCGCCGGGCCGAGGGGGTTAAGCGTGGGAGGAGTGTACATAAGGTGGTGGATCCCGAGCCAATGGGGATACTGCGCTATAGTTAGACACTGGATCCTAAGCGATGGTGACCATAAAGGCCGCTCAGGGCTGAGCTGCTCTGGATGACACCGGCACGGTGCCTTTAGTTCCCGGCTTAAAAGGCAGAAAAAAAAAAGCACAGGAGGATCAGCTGGGCTTACCTGCAGCTCACACCACGCGACTTCCACCCACGTCTCCGTGTCCAGACCCTTGTAGACCGTTTTGAAGGATCCCCGCCCGAGTTCAATATCAAACTTTAGGAACCTTCCATCCAGCGAGGTGGCAACCGCTTTCATGTCAGCCTCCTCCTCGGGCTCCTCTTTCTTAGCCTTGCCCTGGTCCTTCGCAGCATCCTGCGCCTCTCTCCGCTCCGCATCCTTGCCTGGCTCCTTCTGCTCCTCGGTGCTCGCGGCGCTGCCCGAGGCCGGCGCTGCTCGCGGCTCCCCGGGGCACTCGGTCTCCCGGGCCGCCGCCTCCGCCGCCCCCTGCCCCGCCTTCGCCCGCTCCGCGATTATCCTCCTGGTTTTGGGGAGCAGGATGATTCTCCGCTGGTGCTCCGCCTCGGGCAGGTCGAAGGCGGGCTCCTCCTGGTCCGAGTCCACCACGCTCCGCCGCAGGAACCGCTGATGGACCAGCTTGGGGTCCCTGGCGCCGGGGCCCCGGGGCGGCGGGGTGGGGGCCCCGGGGGCTCCCGGCGCTGCAGCAGCGTCCGCGTCCGTGGCTGCCCCGCTCCCCCCGCCGCCGGGCCCATCCATGTTCATGCCGGTCTCCGCAGCCGGGGGAGCGCCGGGCTCGGCAGTCGCTGGAACCCCGCCACGGCCGCCGCCTCTGCCGCCCCGCCGAGGTGCCGCTCTGGCATCGCCCCCAGTTTCCATCCGGTACGAGGTCTCAACGCCCGCCGCCGCCCCGGCCCGGGGGAGTCACCGCGAGCCGCGCCCGCGCCGCCACCTGCGCGGGGCAGAGCGCAGCCCTGAGGCGCCGCCGCGGCCCGGCCCGGCCCCCGGGCACCTCCCCCGGCCCCGGGGCTCCGACGAGCCGGGCCCCCGGGCCGGGCCGCGGCCGCCCTGACCGGCACCACCCCCCTGCCCCCGGTCCCCGGCAGGGGCGCGGCCGGGAGCGCCGGGCGGCCGGTGCAGCCCCGAGCTGAGGTGCGCGGCGGGGGCCGCCTCACCTGCGGCGGGGCCGCGCACAAAGGCGCGGCGGGGCCGTTACTTACGTGCGGAGCCGGGGGCTGCCGCGCTCAGCGCCATGCGCGGGGGGAGGCGGGCGGCGGAGGAGGGGCGGCTCCGCCGAGCGTGCGCCTGCCCGGGCTGCGCGGCGGGGCCGGGGGAGCCGCTGCCGGTGCGGGGCTCCGCGGCTCGGCTCGGCTCGGCCCGCCCCTGCGCCGCAGCCCGCCCCCGCCGCAGCGCCGGCCCGGCCGCGCCTCCCGCTCCGCGCGCCCCTGCCCGCGGGCAGCCCTGCGGCAGCCCCGCCGCGCCCCCCGCCCGCAGCCCCCGCCCCGCCGCCGCTTTTTTTGTCAATGGGGAGCGCTCCCGGGCGGCGCCCGTGTAAGGCACCGGCGCTCGGCGGCCGCCAATGAGGCTGCGGAGGGTGGGCGGCCCCCCCCCGTCCCCAGCCCCCGGTTCCCCCCCCGCCCGGCCTCGCCGCAGACAATGGGAGGGTCCCGCGCTCCGCCGGCGCCTCGCCCCGCGCCCGGCAGCGTCCGCCCCACCTCGGCAGGTGCCCGCGCGGGCTCCAGAGCATCCCCGGAGAGCATCCCGCCGAGAGCGTCCCTCGAGGCCATCCCCCGAGAGCATCACCCCCAGACATGCCCCCCAGAGCATCTCCCCTACAGTTCCCCTCCCGCACGGGTGTGGGGTGGGTGCGGGGCGCGGGCCTCAGCGCCAGCCGATCTCTGGATCCGGGAGGTGGCCGTGCCAAGCAGCCGATTATCGCGGGTGCGAGCAAAGGGAAGGTGACTTAGAGGGAACTGAATACTCCTTCCACTCAGCATCTTTCAGCATTCCTCAAATGCAAAACACGACCAGCGACCGACTCACRCACGGCCACTGCAAACACAGCGTGGCAGGTCAGAACACATGAATAGCCTCACGGCCTGGGGTTATCTTTATTTGAGGTTTTTTTTCTTTATTCCAGGCAGTTCATTAATCACTCTATGAATACTGACCCCATGGTTCGCTGTGACCGACACTTGGAATTAGACTAGATAGAGGGAAACTGGGATCTCGACACCAATCTGTGCTTCCAAGAACCTGCGTGGAGCACTACACCCAGTTCTGGGGGCCTCATCACCATAAGAATGTGGACCTGTTGGAGCGGATCCAGAGGAGGCCACGAAAATAATCGGAGGGCTGGAGCCAGGCTGAGACAGCCGGGGGTGTTCAGCCTGGAGAAGAGAAGGATCCAGGGAGACCTTAGAGCCCCTTCCAGGGCCTAAAGGGGCTCCAGGAGAGCTGGAGAGGGACTTGGAACAACGGCCTAGAGTGACAAGACAAGAGGGAATGACTTCCCACAGCCAGAGGGCAGGGTTAGACAGGTATTGGGAAGGAATTCTTGGCTGTGAGGGTGGGGAAGCCCCTGCACAGGTTTCCCAGAGAAGCTGTGGCTGCCCCATCCCTGGAACTGTCCAAGGCCAAGTTGGATGGGGCTTGGAGCAACCTCGGATAGTGGAAGGTGTCCCTGCCCAGGGCAGCGGGTAGGAATGAGATGAGCTCTAAGATCCCTTCCAACCCAAACTGTTCTGTAACTCATCCTTAGGTGAGGTCAGAGATGCGGGACACTGGCTTTGCCAAAGGCTGTACCCTGTGACAGCTGTGACATTTCTGCTCTGTAAATTCACAAAAGGACTCTGGTGCCACTACCGCCAAGCTGCTTTCTCAAGTATTAGGTTCATACAGACATACCATATGTTTCAGTAATTAAAATTTAAGTAAATAAAAAAAAATAAAAAGAGAAGGTTTACCAAGTAATTATTCCCTGAGATTTCTGAGGGAAAGGAAGCTGACTGCCAGGCAACCATAATTAGTTCTTCTTTTAATTAATTAATTTTTAGATAAGAATGATTAAGAAACACCCTTTTAAAATAAGAAACCAGGTAGTTATTGTCAATAGAATCGCTGGTGTTTTATTTTTACAAATCACAGTTGACTAATAATTTGGTATCGTGGATGCATTTGATCTTTCAGTGATTTGCTTTTTGAAGTGTTCAAATATCAATTATGTTTCTAGGACTTGCAACTGTGGCATGAAACACAGATTTGTGTGATATATAGAAGACCATAATTCCTGAAMCTTAGTACTGTGTGCTGGGCTCTGCTCCTCTCTGCAAATGGAGGTTTGGTATGCAGAAAGCAGTCTGCAGTTACCAGGAGAAAAGCAGGGAAGGTGAAGAGCTCTGACACCTTCTCCTACTTATTACATAAATTGACCTAGAACTCTCTTCCCAGCAACGGAAATACCCACCACCATGTAGAAAAAGCATAAGATTCAGGCTAATGAGAGGGCTAAATGTAGCTGGCAGCTTTTCACTCTGCAGGTGAACAGGAGGAAATGGGGAATATTCTAGAACTGACCAAATACCAACCCCAAAATCCACAATCAAGAAAAACATGAAAAAAAAAAAAAAAAGAGACTGGATTTCCCCATCTGCCAGGCCTTCTCAGAGGAAAGTGGAGATCTGCACACTCTCAAGTATGGGGAGCATCCCAACCCTGCCTCAGGAGAACACACAATCACTGCCAAGCTGCACTGGTGTCCCCTGACCCTTTCCGAGGGCTCCACAAATGAAACGAGACCTGTTCTCACAGCTGAGTTGTTGTGCTGTCCGGTACCAGATGGCGCCCGGAGCTCTTCCTGCATCCATTTGTCTACTAAAAAACTAGCACAGTTTACATGTCACAAACTTAATCGTGATCCACTATCAAGTGCTCTGAGTCTGTCATACAGATGATCTTTAATAGTACTAAAATGGAAATTAAAAGCTTCTTCCCACTTCTGCGGTTTGACCTTTTTCATGCCACCCTCTGTTTGCTGCACATCCCCAGCTGGGTGAGCCGGGCAGCGGAGTGACAGCACGCGGCACTGCGGGATCTGGGTCGGCACCGCGGGATCGGGGTCRGCACTGTGGGATCAGGGTCGGCACCGTGCTCCAGCAGTGTCACACTGGCAGAGCGGCGTGGCAGAGCATGGGCAGCTCTGGGACTGGTCCACAGTCTGATCCAGCACTCCATGGCAGGTAACAACGGCCCATCCCAGCAAAGGGATGCTCCTCAGCAGGGCACCTTTCCTCAGCCATCAGGAGCTGTCATTCCAGACCTTCCTGGGTGTCAATGACCACAATGGACACACAACTGGGGACAGACCCAGTGCCCAGTTCTCCCACGTCCTGTGCCCGAGTGGTCCCAAGCCAAGCCCTGTCCCACACACGCACCTGCTCGGTGAGCAATGCTCAGCAAGCACAGGGAGTGGACTGGAACGAAACCCAAAGCACAGATTGACACACACTCTGTTTCTGCCATCTATCCAAAGCCAGTAGGAATGAACAGTCACATACAGGCTACGTTTCCATAAGGAAGAACATCTTTCCTGTGTAGGTGACCTCAGACTGGAACAGGTTGCCCAAAGAGGGTGTAGAGTCTCTCTCACTGCAGATATTCCAGAGCTGTCTGTGGACACAATTCTGCGCCATGTGCTCTAGGATGACTCTGCTTGAGCAGGAGAGGTTGGACCAGATGACCCACTGTGGTCCCCTCCRACCTTGCCCATCCTGTCGTAAGCTATTTTATTGGGTTCCCTCTACCTTCCTCGGTTTACTCAGAACAGAAGCATGCTATTGATTCTCCTGCTGTCCTGTTTCAGCCGGTGCAAGCCAGCAAACACACAGACACAAGGATGCTGTATCACCAACACAGCGTACTACATCAGTCTGCTTTATTACCAAAGGGCATGGAAACAGATGAACAGTTGCAGTTTTCCTGACTGTTAGATCATCAACCATCACCCATGCAAGCTGGGAGCAGCTTCACCCTCAAGAGCTGACTGGTATGCAGATGGCATCGGAAATTATAGCACGTTTCAATAGGTAGGGACGGTGCTGCCTCAGACAGTGACCTYAATCAAGCCTTGACTTGGAGAACTGCTCTTTGCAGGTATGAAAGCCAAGCTGCTCATCCCCTGGGTGAAGTTCCCTCTCCATGCAGGGGGCTGAGTGAGCCACACGTCACCCCAGAGCACAGATGGGCATTTCCACTTGACAAGCAGATTAACACAGGTCTGTCTGTGACTCCCCTGACTGCTGGCAGGAACAGTCAGTCACTCACTGACACAGAGCAGGACAGCTTGTCCCAGTTAATAGCTAGTCTTAGTTCCAAAAGGGAGGAAAATAAGCATTTACTCTTAATAACAGCCATTTTTCTCTTTCTGTGTTTGTTACTTTTGAATGAGGAAGTTCGGTCCAGTTCGACCAGCTTGACTTTCAGGTTCTCAGGTACTGAGAAATTTTTTATTTGTTTAAAATATACGGCATGGGACGGGCATATATTTCCATGGCACGGGACCATGGAAATCTTTATACTGGCCTCCAGTTTTCTATTAACTTGGTTTTTTATATAATTTATAAGCTGATTGAAAACAGGTCGAATACCTATTGAGAGCTACTTTCAGTTGCACCCAGGGTATGCTCTTACACCTGCACATGTGCTATGGGCCCTAATATAGTGTTATATAGTAATTGTGGTTTCTTTGAAAGAACAATAATAATAATTTAAAAACACAGTTTCACAATATATTCYCCATTAGGTCGTCTGTGTTCTGTTCTAACTATTTGTTTATAGAGACAATATAGATGCAGTAGTTCAAGTGTCATAGAATCCCAGAAGGATTCCAGCTAAGCTCATCTCATTCCATGCCCTGTCATGGGCAGGAACACCTTCCACTATCCCAAGTTGCTCCAAGCTCCATCCAATCCAGCCTTGGACACTTTCAGGGATGAGGCAGCCACAGCTTCTCTGAGCAGCCTGTGCCAGGGCCTCACCACCTTTGTAGTAAAGAACTTCTTCCTAAATATCAGTTGATCTCAAGTTAATGGTTGGACTTGATGTTAAAGGTCTTTTCCAACCTTAATGGCTCTGATTCTATGATTCTATGGTACAAACTAATCACAAAGGCGGAAGAAAGCGTCCCTGTATGTCAAAATGACGGATGCTCTTGGCAAACTCACCTTGCAGGTCAGGGAGCCAGGCAGTGAGGGGTGGGAAGGTGTGCRTCACCCACCTCAGGAGGGGCTGGGCTCCATTATCTTTGCTTGCCCTGCAGTATGACACTGGTACAACACATCATTCTAACATGCACGACAAGCTTAGACTGAAAAAATGTTCCGTGTTTTTAATTCCTACAGATTTTATTAGGCATAACAATATGCCACCCCATTACCTCTCAGGTTCCTTAAATAAACAAGCTTAATGGTGCTGCACAGAAGTTAATGGGCAGTATCTTCATTGCTGTATGGATTTATGAGGTGTGATTGCTGCTCCCCAGCCCAGGAGCCAGATATGCCCAGGAACTGTGTTCAGGCCTCCCCGAAGGGCAGGTTAGTCAAGAAAAAGACAGTTATTTTACAATTCCATATGATTTACATGGGTCATCATCTCTCCATGCCACTTCGTGAAGGTGAGGTTTATTTTTCAGACAGACAGGCTGTCACCTTTCCCACCTTAAATACGACCAATGATGAATAGTTATTTTAAAATTACTGCATAATTCCAAAGTTTGTATTGAATTATTTATCTGCTTTTCTTTGCCAGGAAACGATGGCTTTGAGCCTGCCATAAACCCAAATGAATGACCCAATTAATTTCCCAGTGCTCCTGCATGGCCACAGGGATTGCAAGAGTTCAAACAGCAGGTTGGGTTTTTTGAAAACCTCTTCCCGTTCTTGTGCCATTTCCTGCTATGATCCCTCAGGTACCTTTATAATGAAAACAAAATAGATGGAAAGAGCAATGTAAGAATTAGATCAAAACAAGGAACAGAGCAAAATAGACCAAATCAAGAAGTTGAATGTGACGCTTAAGAGCACAGTTAGGACTTTCCGAAATGTTAATGTTTAAGTTGAGCAAGTGAATAGCCTTTACTTTTTATTTTTAGCATGAAGCTGTATTTTATCAAAGAGCCCATCTAACACATTGCGTTGCAAAATAGGCAGATTTAAGACATAATGACAGTGCCATTATTCTTCCTAACATAAAAGATGGGGCATAAGTTCTTCTAAGTTTAATAAGAACATCTGCTGATCTCGTCTCCATGCGACGCTGCTCGTTATACTGAGCTCTTTGATCCTGGTTTTTCCATGAACTGAAGAAGTGGTGAGAGCACAAAACCTCAGCACAAAACCCTCCCTCCATGCAATGTGCACTTAATGATAGGACTCATGTCACAGACGAGTCAGAACTGGTGCTGTGCTGTGAGGATCATGCCCATTTGCCTGACCGGTTCCAGTGACTCTGAACATACCACAATGAGGAACAGTCAAAAGTCACAAGTACCTCTGCTATGGCAATAACCTGAAGTTAAAACAATATTTACAAAAGTAAACCACTTAAGTAAGTAATATAGAAATTGTGTCACACACGGACGGCAACAAAATACCTGAGGAGTCAATGCCTATGCTCCAAACAGCCTTCATCCTCCACCCTCCTCRTGAGAAGCCTCCTGTTTAGTACACTGACACTTCATTTCTAAGTACTTTTAAGTAAGCAGCAGRCGCCACTGACTTCCTGAGGCAAGTCACCACATGGACACACAGAGCTCCAAGCCTGTTTAGGGGTCACAAGAAGGACAAGGAACTTTTTGCAGTCCCAAGGTGACTGAGGTACATGACACCTGAGGTACACGACCTAGCCTTTCAGTCCTGACTGCTCTGCTGGAATGCTGGGGCATCATTGGAAAGYAGGCAGTACAACTGGGATGAAGAATTCCATCAATGGAATCAATGCACGGACATGGAGTGTAGGCCATATAGGAGAGGTGGCCTTGTGTCATCGCACGCAGTCATATGCAGTTGCTCAGTATATTCTTGCTCTTCTCTCTGCTGGATCCCCTGCAAACATCTGAAAGGGTCACAGAATCAATAAGGTTGGGAAAGCCCTCTAAGATCATCAAGTCCAACCATTAACCCARCACTGCCTTATTCACCACTAACCCATGAACTCAAGTGCCGCATCTACACATCTGTTAAATCCCTTCAGGGATGGTGACTCCATCACTGCCCTGGGCAGCCTGTGCYGGAGCTGGACAACTCTTTCAGTGAAGAAATTTTCCGTGTTATCCAATCTAAAACTCCCCTGGGGCAACTTGAGGCTGTTTCCTCTTGTCCTGTCACTTGTTRCTTGGGAGAAGAGAAATCCCCACCTGGCTACRCCCTYGTGTCAGGGAATTGCTGAGAGTGAAAATGTCCCCCTGAGCCTCATTTCCTCCAGGCTAACTCAATTTAAGTTGCATCATCCTTTTGGGCAGAATTACATGTGTGGATTTTTTTCTTGTAATAAGAATTAGTGTAGAGACACTGGACACCACCCACTGGTGCACATGCATTGCAGAGAGTCACAGCCAGCTCTGAATTGCTTTTAGAGCTCCTAACAGAGTTTTGCTCGTATTCTTATACCTTGTAAAATGCTGGTCTGGAAGAATGTTGATGTACTATCAGTTTTCAGTATTTCATGTATGGCACATCACTATGTCAGAAATTTCCTTCTCATCCATCAGTCCAACACAACAAACAAAAAAAATATTGAGCAATACCACGGTGTAAAGAAGCTGCAATTACTATTTCCAGTTCCCAAGAGGAAGCAAAAAAATCCATTMAAGACACCTCAGACCACAGACAGTAGATTCCAGGACTGAGTCCTTTGTTCTTTTTTCCTTCTTTTCCCTGACAACAGCAATAGGCTGCACATGAACCCTTGATCCCTCAGCTCTGCCTGGACAGTTGGCAACCTCCATGACGAAGGGTTATAGAAGAGCCACTGAGACCTCTTAGYTACAACATATCTCCAAAAATCAAAGCAACCGATCTCACTTTGAGTACCAAACACCAAGTTCAGGTTCAGGTGTTATTAAGTATTTTCAAAATATCAGATAGCATTCATTGGASAGCAGTATTTGTCTGATAATTTAGAATAAGTAAAGTATTAGACAAACATAGAAAATTAAGACTCRGTAAGATTTGTAGAGCAACTAATTTTTACTTAACAACAGATAGTTTAGATGACAACRGAGTCAAATTGGTGTAATATCCTGAATTTCCAGATAGGCTTTAGGCACGAGTGCTTTGTCTGAGCACATAATTAGCCAAGTCCCAATTCTGGTTTAATTGCACTGACTGGCCATTGATTTAAATGAAGGCAGGACCGGCGTGTGATATAATAATTTCTCTGTTTAATTGTGGATCTGCTCACTGTCCCTGTGCTTGTTGAGTAAAAACAYACATTCAAACAAGTGGGAGGCCTCCCACCCAGATACATCCCACAAATCTGCAAGGGAAAATAAAACATGATTTTACATCTGAAAGATAAGCCAAACATGACATAATTCTACCCCTCTCTCATCCTATATATCATAAATTCCAAYGTCCTAGGCCCATATTTTAACTTTTTCTTTGGAATTAACATACTGTATGTTTTATTGCTTTTAAGAGGAGAAGAGATGATTACCGAAGTGATTAGCAGCCAGGCACCAGCATCTTGCTCATTAGAACTTATGGTACACTTTTTGGTTTACTTTCTGGGCAGGGATTTGGTCCATTTTCAAGACACAGTGATAACTGGTTGTGTAATTGAAGAGTAAGTTTACAAAACAATGTGTGTGAGAGCCAAAATCACTAAGCTCCACCAAGTGGCATAAGAGAGAAGGTGTTGCCATAATGTCTGAGCATTAGACTGGTTTCAAAGGAACTGATCTCCCTTTATCCTGCCATAATTAAGTGTGCAGCTACTTACATGCTCTAAGTTCTAMGTGGCAGGTGAGTAGAGCATTGAGGGAAAGATTCCCTGCAATATAATTATTATTCATATGCTGTTCAGCTTGTGATCCTGCAGGACAGGTCTACTTGTCCATCCCACTGGTTACCATAGAATCATGGAATATCCTGAGTTGGAAGGGAACCATAAGGATCATAAAGTCCAGCTCCATCTATGTCTGTATTTTGAGCTGCAGACACATCGTGTCCTTTAAAAGGCATATCATTAGATAAATATTTAAAGAAATATATGATCAGAAATGTTTGAATAGTTCCTTTTAATAGAGTCCGTATTTGTCTGCTTAGGTCTACTGCCAAATATTTCAGTGATCTTCTCGCTTCAAAACCACATATGAAGAACAGCTGCATGTTCTTGGACAAACATGCTGTAAATGTTGTCCCTGCAATACTGCTACATTAAATTTCATAAAAATAGACCAGGAAATTCAGACTGATTTGCTAACAAGGCAAGCATGGTGGTACACAATTTTGCAAGCTCTTTGCAGACCTTTTATTTATGAGGTGAATCATGCAAGTGTCACAGTCCTACGTAACCACGTGCAGAATCAGTGCCTCTATGGACATACACATCTGGTCCACAAACATCTGGTATTGCTCATTTCTGTGCCAGCAGGGTATTGGGCAGGACATACATGGTGTTACCAGCACCAAAACCAGTGATGGCTCCCGCTCTGGAATGCTTCCAGACATTAAATTAACCCATCTTTTTGGAAACACTAGGAGAAGTATATGGCAGGCAAGAGAAACTCATGAAGACAACGGGGTACCACAGGTGTTGATAGTCTTGATCCCCAAGGCAGGAACACCTTCAGAAGCCCTGCCCCATCCCATAGGTTCAGGTTGCCATTTCCACTCTGGTTTCATTACACAGGCCTTAAGTTATGATTAGGTTGAGTTAAAAAACATGTCTGCTTTTTCCAGGTGTATCAGCTGATGTGATAAATGCCATCATTTTCATCCAGAAAAAAACCCCAAACCAACAATCTTCACAGCACAGAAGTCCAAGGATGTTACTTTTAGATTCACGTAACATGTTTAATGTCAACCCTCCCAGAGTGTACTTCACCCTTAGTGAGTCATTCAGAATTGCAGTGCTGCCCCAGAACAGAGATAGAAGCTGAACATACTATGGGAAAGGTGYCAACACCCTGGGACGTGTCCCATGGTGATAGTAATAATAAAAATCCATTACAACTATTCACAATGCTCTTACCAGTAGTGGTTTGGAGGGTCTTTCGCCCTTTGTTTATTTTTAAGGGGACCATTACTTGTCATATAACGTATTTTAAATTCTGAATTTGGCACAGGAAATAAGTCAGGCAGACCTTTGGTGTGCCCAGAGCATAGAGGGAGAGAGCAACAAAAGCAGCAACTACCACACAGTGCCCTGACTGAACTGGCATGATGGAGAGTGTAGTGGCAGGAACAGGGACATGCTGAAGCCACCACTGCAGCCATGAGGCATCTCAAGGTCCTGGCTGATTATCACATCACTCTGGGACTGTTAGGACAGCAGTACCACAAGTCAGGGAGGGAAGGAAGGAAAAACTGAGAGAAAAAAACCTCAACAAAACAGCCCAAACGAAAAAGGAGTGAACAAAATGCAGAGTGAAGCATACGAGAAAAATAGGTAATACCATCTTAGAGCATTAGGGTTAGGAACTACTACAACAACCAGATTTTGGATGTGCCATTTCCTAGRTTCAGCAGAGAAGCCCATAAGTAGCTCACTCTTCTCTCGTGATTTCTCTTCTCGGGAAGCAGGTCTTTGTCTTCAGCAAAAATGTGGGAAACATTCTAGAAACCAGCCTCAAGACATTTTATGCTCTTTAAAGGAGAGTCTGTGAGCCATTGAGACTTGTATACAGAACTTGTACGAAATGGGAACACTGAAAGGCAGAAAACCCCTGGGTGACAATGCAATAACCTGGAGGAATTGGATGCCCTGACCTCTCTGGATGCCTGTTGAATCTTGCCACAAGTCAAAGTTATTTTCTGAGTTGGGATAACTAAACCTTCTGTCAGGCACATTTAAATTCTTATTCCAACATAACATCTTATCAAACAAAACATGGTCACCATGGCGCGAAGTTGTGTCAGGGCAGGGTCAGGCTGGAGATCAGGAAAAGGSTCTTGSCCCACAGGGTGGTGGGCACTGAACAGGCTCCAACAGACCCAGGGAATGGTCACGGCTCCAAGGCTGCCAGAGCTCAAGAAACATTTGGACAACATTCTCAGGCACAGGGTGGGATTGTTGGGGTGTCTGTGGAGGGCCAGGGGTTGGACTGGATGATCCCTGTGGGTCCCTTTCAGCTCAGAAGATTCTATGGCTGTATGATTCAATGTTTTATCAGTGTCTTGCTAGTCAGACCAGAATGACTAAAGCTCAGTTRAACCCTGCAAGATATCTAAAAATAATGTTAGATTTTAATCTTTGCCCAAGATAATTGAARGTATTTTTCTCCCTCTCACATATTACTTGTCTCAGTAACGTCAGGACTGACATTAAAAGAGCTTCCCTAGCACAGAGGAGAAGCTATTACTATGTTCCCAGGGTTTAAAGATGAATGCCTTTTAATATAAAAGTTTCCTAGCAACATGTGTTCTCAGCCCAGAATGTGTTCCAGAGGCAGGGGTGCTTTCAGCGTTGTCTCTATCCCTCCGCCTGAAGCAGTCGCTGTGCTCTGCTGCCATCTCTGCCTTCACAACCCACAGTATTATGGAACAGCAGTCTCCTTTTCCTCGGTTCAGCTTCTCACCGTCTCCCACTTTGGTCTTACACATGAAAATATCTACCCACCCTTGTCTAGTCATGTGTATCCGTTGCTTTTCTTCAGCGTTCTGAGGAAGCATCTCCTTTTTCCTCACTGAGTATCAATCTGAGTATTTCTGGCTCTCACGTTACCGAGACTGCACACGCTCCAAAGCAGGCAGCTCCTTCGTCTGTGTTTGCAGAGCTGTGGGCAGCTGGAGGATGGTTCCGGACCCGCGCCAGCACCCACCCGCCCGCGGCACCACATCCTCCAGCACTGCGCTCGACCACGGAGCAAGAGCAGGGAGCAGGAGCACCTTCTACACCAGGAGCTGCAACCTGCACAGGGAAATAAACATGGACAAAGGCATATCAAACCTGACTTGTTATATGATTGGAGAAAGGAAAGGAAAGGAAAGGAAAGGAAAGGAAAGGAAAGGAAAGGAAAGGAAAGGAAAGGAAAGGAAAGGAAAGGAAAGGAAAGGAAAGGA